>JAQFZQ010001895.1:0-16639 GCA_034696005.1 Glomeris marginata
CCCCGACCCCTAAAATTAGTCGACCCTCTGGATGACGTCAATTTTCCGCACAACCTTTCATGGCGATTACTGTAGTTCGATCTGTTTAGGTTGCTGCATTGCACCAAGATTTGAAAAAAAAATAGGAGGTTGGCTAGCATAGGCGAACCTCCTAACTTAATTGCCCCCTACTAATAACGCTTTGTTTTACTGTTATTCCACAGATATTTTGCTGCAAAACTTGCTTTTTATGGTTTTTTCTTCATATAGGTTAAGTTTCAGGGTACCTTACAAACCGTGTTACTAGTTCACTAAGGGATAATTCATAAATGACATCACATCTTTTTGGCGATTTTTAGAATTCTGAACTCATTCTTGTCGCATTTCATCAAAAATTCAACAACTTTCCCCAGAGCTTGACATCATTTATGAATGACCCTATAACATACTAGCTTTTACGAACACATACAGCACATCTCTGCACAGAATTCAATTTCAACTTGCAGCAAAATTGAATGTCTTCGAATGATATCCACGATATACCATTAAATATTGACATGCATGTTTGCTAGGGAATCGTCTGTATAGATTGTAACAGAGTGTAGGCAAGAACGTACATGTGATATCATGAGTATCGAGTGTGATGTGCGAAATCATAGATCATAGACTGAAATCCTTTCATATATGTGATCGGAACTGTTGATACTTTCTTCAAATTGCGATTTATCCATGGGCTTGGGAAGAGGCATCTGGGGCCGACTGTAAAGTCCCACCATGCTGTCGTCATCCGGAAGGAGATCTATATAAGTGGCCATTGAATCGCCTTCGACATCTGCAAATATTGCTGCTCTGTTGGTGGTGGCAGGAGAAAGCCGAGAAGGAGGGCAAGGTTTCATGGGAAACGCATTTTGCAGACGCCTTCTTCGTCTCCACCTACAATTAAAAATTAACGATAGCACGCATAAATAAAAAACGACTGCAGCACTTTCTATAAAAGGTTTCATAATTATGTCACTCACCGTATAATGCAAACTGCTCCAATTATTACGAGTGCGGCTAATGTTCCAGCAATTGAACATATGACAACCAAGTTCTCCATGGAATCTATATTTTTTTTAAAGGACTCTTGTCAATTTTAGGGTCCATCACATGGAACTATATTATATTCAGTTCCGCAAAAAATGTCATTAAATTTCGCAGAGCAAAAATCAATATTTTCAGCTATTCAATAATTAAATCGATAACATTTCATTCAGTATATAGGAAAAGTGCATTGGATACTTGTGTTGCCGTTTTGGTCCGAAACTCCTTCATCCCTATCTTCAACTGGACGTGGTGTATCCGACCAATCCGACAGCGATATAGTAGCTGTGATGAAGTAGAGTGCCAAAAATCAATGTTTGATTTCGGGTAAATACAATTAATTGGAGAGTTCCACTCCAAAAAGGCATTATATCACTCTTTATAACCAAAATGGCTTCGGTTACTCAGGATAATTTATTTTAATGACGACATATTTTATCCGGCTTTCAAGCACATATACTCTCAACCTTCCAGGGTTTATTTCTTTCTGCATGGAAAATCTTGCCAGCAAGCACTTTAATTTTCAATGGGTCAATAGCTAAGGTCAGAAATGCTATCATTGACGCCATTGTTATGCAAACTTTCACAAACCACTATATTATATGTACAGAACGAGGTAAACAATGTCTTTTGTGACAATATTGTATTTATGCAAGATAATGTTGTGAAACATTTGTTTCATGCATGAGACCATATCTACTGCATACATACTTACAAGTTGAAATTTTCTTTGGCGATGTTTGATTGTTCTCTTGGTTTCTGCAGAGATCTTGCATTCCAATTTTAGTTGGATCTGAAGTCGGAGAAGGACAAAATTGAAATCATGTATTATATTATACAATTTCATTTTATCAGTAATGTATACCTTCATGTCTGACATAAATATTATTTGACTCCAATTCGCTGAACGGTTCTATGTTTGCTGCGTTATGAGCTTTGCATCGATATTCAGTTAGGCCATGTTCCAACTCTAAAATAACATATTTCACATTGATTTCTTCACATAATACATTGCATTTTAAAATCTCCCTATATGTATAGTACTCTTGGTACTGTGTTCCCAATTACCTAGGATAACAATATCTTCAAAATGTTGTGTGTTCCCTACAAAATTCCATAAGTTTGTTCCAGGATATTTGACGTTCCACTCGTAGGAAACATTTTCTTGAACATTGGCTTGACAAATCATTTGCACTCGATCACCCATTCCACGTGACACTACGGTCTTCTTTGTTTGAAAAAATGACGCTGACACATTATGAACTGGAACTGTAAAAACATGAATCAGTATAAGCTATTTAATGATACTATGTAATACAAGGAACGAGCTTAAGTTTTTATTTAATATAAAAATCATTGGGTGACGGTGGTTGGCATAAGAAAGCCAATATGGTGAAGGATTCATGAGTCAAATATGTACATGGATCAGCTGACTGATGCCATATCACACATTTCATCCGGGTCACTGGTATGCAAATGGAATGTATAAACAAACGTTCAACTTGCCTGCATGACAACTTGAATGTACAGAATCTTGATAGAATCAATTATTATTGTTCACACGTACCACATGCATATACCAAATATGACTAATGACCCGGATATTTCAGCATGTGCCGGGTGCGAAAGGGCAGGTATAATATTTTAGGCAGTTATACTGTTGCTTGCTTATAGCTAGCACAAGTGGTGACTAGGTGGTGCTACTGGTTGTGTAGCATAAGTGGTATATGAAATACAACCCCAATATAATAAAAATGTCATTACCAATTGCTTTGAATGTAAGTGTCCCATTGAATATTCGACCGTCCACATCTCGAACAACACAAGTGGCAATCTGGCTTTCTAACGTTCTCCGCAGAACGTGTTCCAAGTGGTTTTGTGATGATGTTGCGTCTTCTTTGACCCCGTCAATCAGCCAAAATATCTCGACAGGGTTGTTTATGATAGTATTACATTGGAGTAGAAGACTAGATGAGCTACGAGTCCAGTATATGCTGCCAGATTTGTAGTCTATGCCAAGGACTGAAATTCTGACACAGTCATCACAATCTGCAATGAACAATGTATTTTAAGAAATTGATGTGAAATATTTTAATAGTTTGAAATATTTATTAATCGCTGTGGTGTGCATGATGTCTTCAGGAATCTGCATTTGTTTAAAGTAGGGCTATGCGTGAATGTAAAATTGGAAGGCATTTAAGGCATGATAGAAAAGTTTCATTATACAAATGCCTTCACAAATTTATGTTTATTGATTTGGAGCTAGGAGGACCCAAATAGTTCCGTTTAAATACAGTTGTGCTGAACATATCCTTATCGAATATTATGAAATCCCATGTGGGTTAAGATTTGCTATAGTACCTCGCCAAGTTTGGGGCTATGCAGTTGCCATCAACCTACTGATTATTCGATTCCCAGTGTTCCTTGCTCAATTATTGCAAAAGAATACCTCCAGAGCATCATTAACTATGAATGATTTGCCAAAGAGCAAACTCTACAATGTATTTCTCGTATACTTTTGTCGTAATTGTTGCAAATTACATAAATTGCTCCCGAATGGGCATTTGAGCAATTACATGTATTATGCATGCAAATAAGCATTTACTCCATTGCGCTGCATTTTTACAGCATGGCTGCATGCTAAAAGGAAACCAGGCTAATGTACAGGTTAAGACAGGCAACTGTTGTCGTCCTATAATCTGAATACTAATTATGATGGCCCAAGCACTGAGATTTTGTATAGCCCTTCATGCAACCTTTCAAAAGACATATCTGAAAATCACAAATTGAATAGGCTATATAGCGACCTACTATGCGATTGGTTCAATTCTGAAGTGACAAATAGCTTTATGGGTAGTTAGTTACTTTTATAAATGTTTGTTTTGTTACTTCTCATGAATATTTAACAAAAAAAGGTGTTCAACACGTATCTAAGTTAAAAATGGCCCAATTATATATAATTTTTTTTAAATCAGGCGTGCACTGTTATGGTTAAGTAATTTATTATTTATGATTAAATCCTAGATGCAAGCTTCGTTTTTCATTTTTAATATGAATTGCTTTGTTGTTGTTTCTGGAGGAGCTCGATGGCATAAATTATTACTAGTCATCTCAGGGGATTTTCTCTTCCACTGAAGAGTTCATTGTAGTAGCTACTATGCTAATATGCCAACTTTGTAACCATCCAAAATACGAATGACAAAGGATAAAGACTCGCCAAATCATTTTTTCACCTGCATTATTTGTCATATGTTAATTGTAGACTTGTCACAATATAAAAGTGGATGGTTGTTATAGTAGACTGCACCTGCAGGGAAGGTCTCAAGAGAAGGCAGGAAGTCCATTCATCCCCCACCGTAATTAAAGTAGGGTAATATAATACAGTAATATGAAAAGCTCTGAACCAAATTTTCTGCTTTGGATACTTTGATAAAAATGTATAGTGTGAATCTCTCTACAGCACCCCTTATAAGGGCATTCCCTTATAAACTATACATATTTTATCCTATGATTGCACACCATCTAAGAGCATACACATATGAGGAACAAACTTTTGGATCCCTTGGAGGGCCGTTATAATGAGATGGAATCTCATACATAAGATCCCTTGTTGAACTACAAAGCCCTTTTGGAAGCTTTGAAAATCAGCAATAATTTGTGTGCAAAATAAACGGTTGAAAAACTCGGTGCAAATATGCTCCATAAAAAAATGATTTGCGAATTACATCGTCTGGTGGCAAGAAAAGGTGGCCTTGATAAGGAAGTATCCTCTATTTGCTTATGGATGCATGAGCTATAAATCAAAGAATTATTCCAGCAGCATTTGTTATTAAACCCCGGTTTTCATCTGAATTATTCTTATTTTAAATATAATATCTTCCAAAATAAAATCAGCCAAATGCTATGCATTTGTAAATGACAGTGCAACATTTTACAATATGGTATCATTTGATGTAAACATGTCAAATTGCATTGCTTTAATTGCATGGCGAAATCTACTTTAAGGTGTAATCAACACATTGTTTGATAGGATCTTAGTAAAGGGAAGGGATCCTAATACAAAAAAAAGAACAACACTCAAGTGAACCATAAAGTATTTGTTTTCGTGGTGGAAAAGCAATATTTTATAATGAAGAGAAACATAATTTATTTGAATTTGTGTTGCAAACTTGATGGGAAAGCTTTCCAAGCATACTCCATAGGGAGTCTGAATGATATAAATTAATCAATGCACAAAGACAACAAAATCGGAGAACTGAAAAAACTTTTGTCTTGTTTGCAGTCAATTGTATTTGCCTATATCCTATGTATTCTGCTACTCCTATTTTACTGTATATCCAGCTATATAAATAATATAGTGTGCAAAAGTTACTGGACCTGTCTGTATACATTTAATTTATAACTTCAGTTTTGTGTAGGTGTTCTCATCAGGGAGGGTCAACGGTCACCAAAACGTCAATATTTAGTCACTTCACTAATTAGATACAACGTGAAGCTGCACAATATACACATTATATGTGACACGACGGCTGAAATTTGATAATCTAGGCAAATTATGTTACTTACGGTTTGTGAGGCCTTCCGAGAAATAATGCTTGCCGTTCGGAAGAGGACCTAAAAATAACATTGTTATGGGTAATGAGAATTGTTTATAAAATTTCCTATTACAAATGTATAGGGATATACATTCTTCTATAGAAGATGCTGCATGTATTAAACAAGTGAACAGGCCCTGATCAATACATATGCTCGTTTGTTTAAATAACATTGACGATCCCCGAAATTTAATTTTGGAGGCTGGTGTTGAAATACATATGGCAGATTGCCAATGGTATTGAAATTCAATAATCCTATATGATGATTCAACATTTCATGTCATGCCGAAGAGTATTGATGCATTTGCTATACAACTTCAACTGTTATTCGAATTTTTAAAACGTTTCAGTGCTCTGGTTATTCAGTACAATTGTTCGATATACTATGTATATATATTTCGCACAGATGGCGAATGCCCACCTCCATGTGCACCAGTACCCATATGTGTCTGTTGTTGACAATGACATACATGATAGCAACTCATTTCTACCTTCCACCACACTTTTTTAAAAAAAATATGTATTTTAAATTATTAGGACAGACTGTGAAGAGCGCATTATTAATTCAACACGTTGCAGGTCCCAGCAACTGCAATAACCAATTAAAATGTAGACATACACACTTTTTGATTCAATCAATTGTTCCAATGGAATCCATGTTGGATAACCGAGCATGATCTTAGCTGTACTTTGATCCTGCATAAATCTTAACTGGATCTCGCATTATTTTTAAGGTATGAATACCAGGAACTTGTACATATGTGATGCTATAGTGTCTAATTTCATACAATATAAATAAGATTATAAATTTATGTTTCGCTTACCGGAAATGAGAAAGGAAAGTGTAGCAAACAAAATGGCACGTTCCTTCGCGAACATGACACTTGACTTCTTAGTAATAACAACTTGCTGATACCTTATCCACTCATATGTGTCCAACAGATAGTTATGCTATACAGGAAATCTCCAGTATCTCACGTTGAGCTTCTGTAAGTAAGTAATACCAAAAGTACAAAAGCAAATATCTGTAAATTAGAAGCTGTAGTACTCACTGCCTACCCAAAGCGTCAATTGTGACGTCACGTGGTGCTCTTATTAATCCAGTAATTTGCAGAACTGCGGAAATACACTTTGCAATAACTTGCATTTCTCCCGGAAATAAGTCTTAACGAGGAAAAATTTCATTATGAACGTTTCCCGGAAATCCCGTGCGAAATTTTTAAGAAATAAATCACCGCAATGTATTATTTAAACATTTTTAATTCAAAGTTACCTGAAAATCTTTATACAAAAAATGAGCAAATTCAAAGCTAAACAAGACAGCAGAGAATTTAGTAAATATCATATTTTGCTATTAACAATGTGTATTGAAAAATCGCGTTTGAGAGAAAGCTATAACAAATGTAACGCAGTAACATACGATTATTTTTGGAGTGACCATACATGTCAATCATTGAGATGACATGAAGTATTGAAAAGTGCTTTAAAATCCTGGCAACAGATGCAGTAAATTTGAGAATGTTACCTTATTTGACGGTTTTTAGGGTACATCATTACTTATTTTGTAAAATAATGCCAATTACCATAGCACATGTTGCAGAAAACAATGTGTTTATATGGTAAACCACACTTTTAAGTCTCTTTTACAAAATCCCATTTCGAAATTGTTATGCCTTAAGGCCAAGTCCTTTCATATAGCTACCAGGAGCTATATTGATTGAAAACAACTTGGAGAGAGCAAATGAAGGGTTCCGGATTGGAACTAATCCCCATCTTTGCCATTTATAAAATGCAAAGGCAATAATATTGAAAAGTCACGTCACATCATTTCTGCATGGAAATTTATTGGAACAGTAATTTTACATAGAGAGCGCATTTGCCAAACTAGCGTTATACATTATCTGTAATTTATAATCATAAAGCGAAATGAAACTGGTTGTGTTGGCAGAATAGTCCAATAACTTCCCACCTTTCCACTAAAATTGACGATTTCAACTATTCCAATGGTCGTACTTAACAGGACGGCATTTTATTACAATGAAGATCATCACAATATTGCGTATCTATGTGTATTACAATATTTTCCCTTTCTCAGGTCATCAATATTTTACTGACTTGACATATTCCACAAGTTACATAGATCAATATCATTTCACAGTCTTGAAATATGCTCAATCACTTCCAGTAAAATTTGTTAACTTAGTATAAATTAACAACTTTTCACTTAGTGATCTTCCAACGCACTGGTACTAGAAAGTGATTAGCAGCATGCATGGTCATTTGCGGGACATGAGATACAAAATATCGGATCAATTAACACATAGCACATAAAAAAACGCTTAAATAAAATTGCAGAAGTGAACAGACAATTCGTATTGTGGAAAAATTAAACAAAACATTTCAGGAGACTTTTCAGTATAATAATAATTGCTAAAACGCTTATTTATATACACCACGTCTTCTTCAGCTCTCTGGGAGAACATTTTCACCTGAAATGAAAATATTAATTTCTTTAGCACTAACTAATGTGTGCAAAACTTGCATAAATTTATAATTGTGTGACACTCCTAGCCTGTGAACCTCTAATGACAAAGGAACCTGCATGCAATTGGAAAGTGGAATGATTTCTCCATAAGTAAATTAAATTATTAGATTTCTTTATTTTTGACTGTACACTATTCAAAAGTAGCACTCAAAACTAGCCAATCACATTGTTCAGTATATTCTTGGTATTTAATCATAATATTTTGGTAATTGTAAAAACAACTTGTAGTATCAATTCAACCACAATGAAAGTTTGTAAATCCTTAAACAAATTATATAAAGTAAAACACAATGACCCAAGTGAAAAGTAAGTGTAAAAGAAAAGAAAAAGCAATTCATGTTTTTACAAGGGCAGGAATCTGAATTAAAGATGGGATATTTTAAATTGTCACGAATTGCACATATCAGGGCCCAAGATTTACCCGTTCCTTATAATGCGATTTACAGTACAAGATGTGCCCACTGGTGATGCCAGATGCAATTGCAACTTGGATACTGTGAACACAATGCATTCCAGCAATACCCCCAGCTTCCATTAAAAATGTATCAGAATACATGCAATATTAAAGAATCACTGAGAAAATATGCTGTGTTGGCACAACTAAAATCTTGTAGTCCCCAACTGGGCAGTATACATTCTGCCACTAGAGGACGCCCGTGAATTGCGCAAATCATCAACTCAGGCACTCTTCAAATTGACCGACTCAATATTTTAACAATGCCAATGCAATTGCTTCAGTGTACTGCACCACAATAATTTAAGAACATGTTTCGGTTTGTGTCCATGAAATTCGATAATCTTGCATTTTAGAACTAACAAGGTATTTTAGACAGAGTCATTGTAGAGTTTTATATTTCATTTTAAAAATGATTGTAAGGGTATTGCAAAGTTCTTTGTGTTTCAACTCATTGGTAAAGTGTTTCTCACATGTGCAAATTTTCGAAATAACATGGTTACATACAACAAAGGATATCTATCAAAATGTATTTGGCACATAACTTTAAAGGTCGCTATTATTTTGATAAATGTGCTGCTTGCCTCTTAAGAACACAACAACTATTAAGGTAAGCTTTCAATTCTTGTTCAAGTAGACAGAAAATATAAATTGCAATTGTGACTTGTTGTATTTGGTGTATGTCCGGATGTAACTTGCACTGCATCTCTAGGGTTTGCAGTCTTACAACACACATTTGAAGTCTACTAATGAAAGCTACATACTGTACATATACTGGCTACAGTACAGTAAACAGCTGCAGAAACGCCTAAATTGAGTATGCCTCATGAGGCTAAAACGAATAATGCAAAATGCAAAATACTAAGTTGTACCTAAACTGCTGGCTCTGCATTCAAAAAGTCTATATTAATTTGCTGGAAGCATATTGAGTAGGCTATTCAACACTTTTCTGCAAATGGAGTTCAGAAAGTTCACAACATCATCCTTGATGCAAATGGCTATTCCTATGAACATCATTTGTGGGACAAGTTGTAATTGAATTTCTTTCCAATGCACATAAAAATATATATCAAAAAAATTTCACCGTTCCCAAACAATTTTTTTGAAATCATAAATATGTAGCAATGCAAACGAAGTGATGGCAAACCTCAACGAAATTTGGTTGCATACAACTGCCATATATTTAAGATGGCACAAATCTTATCATATATAAAATATTCATTAATAACTATACATGTGATGATTATAATCCGTATTTTCCACATGGATTATATTATTGATTAGTTCTCCCATAGCATTGCCACATTTATAAGGCGGCCAAAGAGGTCATTAGCAAAGACACGGAAGTAGCAGTATCATTCACAATGTCCATTGTGACGTGAAACATTATGAGCATCAATGTTAATATCGAAAATTATTTTTAGTAAAGTCCTAACAGGTTTTAAGTAACATTGTATAGGATAATCAATAGGTGTAGTATCATGTTATTGTACAGTTTTTAATTTAAATAAAAATCAAATATTTTTTGCTTTTTATAGCGTACAATTTGTTCACAGCTCTTAAATTCATTTTCTCACAGCTTATTTTTTTATTATGATCAATTCAATGTCAGATTGTTATATCTTGGTTATATGCTTCCATTAATAATTCAGTTACATTCTAACCAATGGGAAATTCTTAATTGAAAACTTAGTACTGATGCTGCAATTGTGTGCAGCGCGCGTGAAGTTTTCAAGAAACCAGATTTTTGTGACCACTTTTGGGAATCTATTTCATACCGCCTTTGCCAAGAAGAATACTCAGTGAGGTCTATGCTTATAAAATCGATGTTAAATGAGGCATCCTCCCCCTTGCGAAAAATCGTGAATGGGGTGTGTATTTGGCATTATAATGACACATGCAGATTACTTTGCATCAGACGTTCTTCACAGACTTAGCTTGCTCCACAAATTAGCTTACCATACTCAATCTCGTATGCAGTACAAGTTCCTAACTGCATTCATTATCAGCATTTGGTGATGAACGCAAATCGAGTAACGATGCTAACAACCAGAGTTGTCATCGAAGCTTGAAGTGCAGTAACTCCATTTTTGTCGGTATGCACTGATAATCATAAAGAGACAAAATGCATTTAGATTACAATTAGGAATTTTTATTGTCCAATCCGAATCAATGTTGCGCGAAATTACCTTTCGTTTCTACGGTGATTTCTTCTGGTGCTCTTACATGCTCGACATTGTAATCGTTTCCGGCGCTGCAAGTGAATTTGCCGGCCATTGCAGCTACAGTGAGATTCTGCTGACTACTCCAAGTTTCCCATTCTCCTTTTCCTTTTCTTTGAAATTCCCAACGATATGATGGCTTTGGAACACCGTCAGCGAGGCAGTATAGCGTAACTTGCTGATCAGCTTCTATCTCAATATTTCTATCGCCATGGGGCATATCAGCGAACAAATTCACTTGAGTTGTATTATCTGCAAGAGATACAAGAAAGTCCTTATGGGCACTAAATACGAGATGGAACAATAATCTGTATTGCATTTGCTCAGACTCCCAGACGCTGTTTAATAAATCAGCAGAAGTTCTTATTAAGAGCTGAATGATCCCGGACTAGCCAAACAAATACGAGATCATATTATTGCTGTCTTTTGCCTTTGGCTACAAAACAGAGAGCAATAAATGCCAGCTACTTAATTAAAAATGCAGCAGGAAACAGATAGCAGAGTTGGTTATGTTGAATGAGAGTTTTAGGGAAAGTGGAAAGTAAAAGACAAATTTTTATTGCAGCAAACGACTTTTTGCAATAACCGCAACCACAACGTTTGCGAGCAATTTTAAAAGGAAATGTGGTTTTAAACTAGTATTAATTTTCTTAAAAACCAGGTGTTTTTCATAGAGAATGAACAACTATTTAAATATCTAAAAGTAAGACAATACATACATAGTTGTGGAACCAAATAGGAAGTTATGTACATGTCTAATGTGACCTTGTGAGTCATCTTAGAGGGTAATAACCCTTTATGTTTTTAACCACGATAGATAGACCATAAATTTTATTTTTAAAGCTGAAGAGCAACATCGATTTCGTCTACGCCACATGTAATGTGAATTTAGCATTTCTCAAAACATATTGGCTCGGAATTTTAATTGTGTATAGTCTATGAGTTGCATTAGTAGTAAAAGACGAAACAAAAGATGCCATATATGTAAAACATACAGCATACCAAGATAATCCCAATACAAATACATTTTTAATCCACTGCATGGACCTGGAAATTTTCGGCTTCCCTGCAACATTTGCATTGTAATATACCACCACTGCACTGCATTGCATTATCTGTTTCAAAACTTTTTGAAATGCAACTATGTACTGTGTGATTAACTCGATGATGCTCTTCAACTTCAAATTGACATTATGTCCTTTATGTAGTTTTAATAGTGAAATGTATGTAGTAACAACTTTGAAAATGACATTAATGGTCACAGCATACTGAATACGTACTACCAAAGAAAGCAGAGCAAGACTGCAATACGGTCCTTTTACTACTATGCATTATATGGGCAATTTCGTGTTTTGTGTCTTTAGTGTGGAATGCGTCTGGGACCTGGAGGAGGGGGAATAATGTGGTGCCAGCTTTTGTCACTCACGATGCACTTCGATGTTAATGTAAGATTCGTGAAGCTCCCCATGGTATGCTGGGTGCTCAGCCACGCACTTGATCTGCTTTCCTTGAAGGTCTTGGGAGACATGCAAATCAAGGTGGCTTTCAGCAGTGAATAGTTGCTCCCCGGACACAGTCTCTTCGGATGTGACATTTTCTGGGGTTGGTGGCAAGCGCCTTCCTTCGATCATCCAGAAGAGGGTGGCTTCTGGATTCCCCTTGCGAGAGGAACAAGTGAGGGTTCCGCTTTCACCCACTTGGCTCAGAGTCAATGTGCTTCCCCTTTCTTTGACTGCCCCTTCGTGATAAATTGTGGGATCCTCTGGTGGAACTGCTCCGGGATTACAAAAAGCCAAATGCAAATCCACATTCCGCAACAACATTCCCACAGTGCACTTGGACGCAAGCAAAGTCCGTGGAAAATGGCCGACATTGTATGCAAGTTCTTCCCATGTACATAATCCCAAAAACGCTACATTTAATAATTAGATGTACGCTTCATGCATGAGGTAAAATAGTGTTAAGATAAGATTTTCTGTTACTTTTTTGTAATATATGCATGGGTAGCAATTTAGATAAATATCTAACTTATAAAATTATGAAAAAAAAAAAAACTAAATTGTATGTTATTTTACAGTAGTGTAATTTTGCAGTCAACTTTATTTTTCTTTCGAATCAGCAATACTATTTTAAAACTTTACATGTCTTTGATAACACGATTGGAACCGTTTTAATTGTTTCATAGTTGCTTTGTTATAATTTGACCATTAAACTTGCTGCCAGTCTATATCAAATACATAGGGAATATACATAATAAATGCTGAATGCAAGGGAGTTGACTGAATAATCCACTTCAACAAGTTATAAGTACATCTTATTTGTAAAGCAATTGCATGCCAATTTTGACACATTGAATTCACACAACTATTGAATATGTTGTGCATGAAAAGCAATATAGTTGAATGAAATATGTGGAAATATTTTTTTCCTAAGGCAACTGTAAGCGTGATGTTATGTTGAAATGTGTATTACAAACATTCATACGTATGATCAAGTGTTGTACAAAGAAGCACGTCAAATATAGTTCAAGTGTAAATTGGTGTTTGTTTGTTTGTTTTTTTTTTTTACAGAACTGCTGCTCTTATTTTGTTGACAACAAATCCTTTTTTTTCTCAGAAAATCTAACCTTATATTAGCATTTGGCGCAAAAGAATTCATTGATTAAAATTAAACGCAAGCTGTGCACAAGATGTTGAAATTCAGGGCAATAAACAGACAGCACAATTATATTTCTTTCTGTGTCATGACAATAATATCAAAATATTTCTTTCATTCAATAGAGACCCATTAGTAGAATTCATTTATAGCACAATAAGCACAACCAAGCAACAAATTGGTATCAATTCGTATGCAATTAGTAAAAGTTGAACAACATGTCGCTCTGCATTGAATATTGTGCCCCAAAGCTATTTTCCAAGAACTTGCTATTAAAATGCATATAAGGTATACAAACCTAAGACTGTAAGTTTGACACTTTTGGAAATGATTGCAGGGCTGTTGCCAAGACGAGGATACTGACATTGCCAGTTGCCACCATCACGGATTAGGGCCACACTGGCTATACGAAGTGAACAGTCACCCATCTCTGGGTCTCCTTTGAACTGGTAAGGGTCTCGTACTATAGTTATCTCCGAGTCCTTAAGCCACATGCACTCCTTTGCATTCCCGCTGAACTGGCACTGCAGGATCACTTCAGTGTTGGAACGAACTTCTTGATCCATAGGTCCTTCTACCAGTGTCAGAGGTTGTGAGATATTTTGATGCTGCTGTTGCTGCTGCTGTGCCATTGCTGTAATATATTTAACACCATTACAAATGTATTCAACTTCAAACAAACGTTGAATTCACATTTCAAATTTCATTCGTTGCTTATGAATCCCACTTGGAAGGACCATGGAACAAGCAATTTGAATAGGAAAGAATATTCCTATGATTTTCATACATATGAGTTATAAATTATCAATGGTAAATATGCCAACATACTGCAAAAATTAGATATCGTTTCTTAAGTGCATTGCACTCGTAAACTCGATATACGTATAAATGTTGCAGTGATGACATTTTCCAAGCAATGAAACAGCTCGTATTCTCTCAATAAACTGCACCTAATAAAATATCATATTTATACACTCTGCTGTATACAACTACATCAACATCAAACATGGCATGCAGCTGTGGGAGTTGTGTACTTGGATTTCATACATGCCGATATCATTGCACATCATGTAAAATTCACGACTGTCTGTCTGTATATGTATACTGTACACATGTATATTACAGTAATTTCTAAACTAAGAAATTTGGTAATTGTATAAGCAAATGAGGGTTCCAAATGGTGAAAAAAACAAAAAAAACAAATGGCAATTTCAAAAATTGGTATACTATGTTGTAAATGTATAATGTACAAATATCTAATCCATATAAACAATTGATAGTTTCGTCATATTGTCATTCCTAAGCAAACATTTGTTTATCCTATTTTTGGAGATTGAAATGCATGTGTGTTCTTATTTTGTTACAGAAATGCAAATTTCATATCATAAATTTAACATAAGGTCTCGAAAAGTTTATATACAGAGACAATAAAAGCAAGTTTATAAATCTGGAAAAAATATGAGCAGCAAGCATGGTAATATAACGCATGCTCATTACTTAGCGGTTCTAATGAGTTTTGTGACAATGAACCGCAATGAGAAAAACTTGTAATTTAACATGTAGCATTTGTTTAACCTGTTGTCAACCAAGCCTTCATACAACAATTTCAGACGCAGTTCATAAATTATTCAGTAGATTTCTCTTTATGACATCTGTGGCAATAATTTCCAGGAAATTAAAAAGCTTTTCGGATATTGTTACAAGGGGATGTGAACCTCCAACATTAAAACGAGCAAAATAAAATTGGGTTTACATTTCAAAACTTTGATTTATGTCTCAAAATATAAACTGCAAGGTGTTTGTGTGGTTCTAATTGATTGAATGGGAAGCTGTGTTAAATTTATAACTTTATACAGTTAACAATTAGCAAATTATTATTACCACAACCTGTATCATGCATCGGTTCACCAAGTTATTAAATAAACTTTTGCTTTGTCTGCAATTTTTATTTTTATCTGAACAACACCACCCCAGTTATATAAATAAACCTCGAGGTGGCGCCCCTAATGTACCATGAATGATGGAAAATATTATGGTCACAGTAATTGTGAATTATACGGTACACAACAAAGACACCATATGGCATGTGAAGAGGATAACCTTTTCCAAATCTGGCTTAATCGAGTTATGTAATTGACATGGTGTGTGATGAGGAAAAGTCCACAACTGAAAGCAATTAGGTAATTCTCGCAAGCCCAGTGCTGAAAAAATCCTGAAAGAACGGAGAGAACAGAAGAGTGAGTCAACAGATGCCATATCTATTAATCACTGTCGTAATGTGTTTTTTAATAGCCGGGATATGTGTATAGAGCAGATATCTGGGCAAGCAGTATACAATATGATGCTTGTTGTCGGTGTGCACAAGGCATATGTACAAGTTTACGGCTTTTGGAGTCAGGCCGCCATTACCATTCCCTTTCCATAGGACCCATAAACAGCGCCTGGCTAATGTCAAATTGTTTATCTTCTTGTCGCCAAGACTTCTCTTTGCACGGCATATCACTTAAGGCCAAATATTAGAGTATGATAGTCGACAGATGCACTACAAGACAAATAAACTAATCTTCCCTAAAATCCGAACTTGCTACAGCTGACTTTCCAATATGCCACAAAGGTTGGAATGTATAGAATGCAACTGCAAGAACAACTCCTTGGCAAGAATATGCTAAATCTGATTACATATCCGACTGGGAAATTCCATAGGTGGTGTTTAATAGCACACGACCTTCAAGTTCCCCTTGGTTGTTGTTTGCAATTGGCATTTTATACAGGGCGGCCAAAAGGTCTGGGCCCCAATGAAAGATACCAATTGTGCCAGAGTGACAGGTAAATAGGAAGATATACGTGAGGATTCCTAAAAATCATATTGCATGTCACCTTCAAGGTCGTTGAAATTGAGTTTTTAAAACCCTGATGTACAGTTAGCACCCCAGTTACAATTTGAAAGTGTAGAGCATCATCAAATTAGTGTACGTATTATATGAGGTAACTCAATTATTTATTTAGAATGTAACAAATCTACTGTAGTGCCACAGAGAGAAGCAATGTCAATGACGAGGATTATGAGGGGCAAGGGCAGGGAATCGTCCATCTAAAGGGGTGGCTG
>JAQFZQ010001896.1:0-16624 GCA_034696005.1 Glomeris marginata
CACCTGCCGGCTTTGAGGTGGGGTTGCATCCATGGCGCTCTGCTTGCCTCTCCATAATAATAAACCTCCATGGTTTCGATGCGTTTCCACTTTCCTCCCGGGGTGTCAGCACTTTGGGTTTGGATTGCTACCAGAAATAACTTGCTCCGTTGTGGCCATCGTAAGTTATTAGTAGCGGTTGGCATGCAGATATACGTGCACGGTTAGTAGCGGGAGCGGTTGCGGAACGGGGAACGTTCCTTTATTGAAGTGGGACCTCGACCATGCATTAACGCCTTTGAAGCCATTATACCATACAACCCTCGCTAAGTTGGTCTTGTGGGTCTATTTACTGCATTTGAGGCAATGATTTTTCGTTTTGGAAAGCCCGGGGGAAGAGGAGCGGTAGCGGTACGTTGCGATGGAGAAAAAGTAAGTGGATCGATTTTGGATCGATCGATGGCGCGCCGTTTGATCCGTTTTCTCGGGTTAGTTGGTCGTCGTGGCGACCATTTTATCTGGTATTCGCAATTTTTTGCTCGCTTTTTTCACAGGTCAGTGCAGGTTACCATCAGGTTGGGAAGGCACGTGGTTCCAGAGCGGAGTTGCTCACCATGTTCTGGTCAATAGGACAGCAGTGTCCACCAAGGGCAGATGCCTGGAATCATCTGGGGACAAGTTCCTCTTCGAAGACAGGTAATTAGCACCTCAATGTCATTTCGGATTGTACAATTACACTGCAATCCATTAAGAAAATCATTGTCGTTCCATATAAAACCTTGTTAATTAGTGAAAAATATTTGACTGTGTTCAATTCCTCTTGATACTTTTTACTGTTTTTCCTATTAAAGTCTCGTTTATATTGGCTATTTAAACATTTTGAGTAAAGAATTTTTTTACTATTATTGTCATGATTTTAAATATATTGTTTTGACACCAGTTTCTTTCATCATCTATACATGTTCCTGCTAAATGTAACAAGACCTTGTAGAAAACCCAGAAGTACTTTTTTATATTAACAATGCCTACTGTTTTGCTACTGTAAATATTTGAGCTCCCATCGTTCCACTCGATGTAAAGAACACCTTTTAAATTGCAACCTTGAAGTTAAAACAAATGTCCCAGGGCAGGTTTGGTGTAGCTTTCTGCGAATGACTATTTAATTATACATTAATGTATGTTTTGAATACATTTGAGCTTTTTCTTTAGTTATTTACTTATTTACATTTACTGAGGAAATGTAACCATGCACCCAACATACAATTAACTCTATGAAATCATACTCAGGAATTTTAAATACATAAGACCTACTTTAAAAAGTTGGTTTAAAAAAAAGATTGTGACTGGTGAGCATGGAATGGAGCTCATATAAATTAGTAGTTCCTGTCCAGTAATATCAGTAAAGCAGACAGGGTTTTTAGCAAAGAAATATGTGGGTTTTCCTGTATTTTTTTAATGTTATGTCAGGATAAACCATAATTTCAGCAAGATATAAGTGGGGGTTCTAGTGCAAGCTAATTTACAGTGCTGTATGTATATGGCTATTTATTATGTTGCGCATGTTGATAAGTGATAAAGAAAGTCCTTCACACATGAATGCCATAATAAGTAAGCATGTGTTAGTTTGCTTGCTTTTTCATTAAAAGTGTGATGGCCTGAGAGGTTTGTTAGATAAATGTAAATTGCACTGTCACTAGGTGTATTTAAAAAGAGCTAATAACTCCGCATCTGTCTTTGCTCTATGTGTCTGTAAAGCAGCATTGAGTGCATGAAGTGGGCCAGAAAGAAGAGCGTGTCTCTGCTTAATTTCGCCTTAAATCCGAAGCCTGCAAGATGTGCTTGCAGGCTTATCTTTGGACAAAGCAAAGCCGAATGACAATGGGAAACGCTGTTGGTTTCATTTCCTGTCTCAGTCCTGATAAATATTTTGACTTGCACGTTTTATTATTATCGACTGCACGAATCTAATGTCAAAACCATACCTAGAACAGGATGGAGTTCACTTGTGCGAATAATGCGAAGGAAATGGGGGTTTTGCATGGGATTTGTTAGCAAAGGGCTGCAAAGAAAGTGTGTAGAAAATGCACAATTTTTATGAGCTGTTTATAACACCGGTATAAGGACAAACGAAAGCCAACATCCTTATCCAAATGGTATAAAAGAAATGTAAGCAGGTCGATTATACGTGAATCGATCCACCATTTACCCAGCTGAACGATTTTCCTTTTCAGCCATTTTAATTCCAGAAAAGTACACTGAAGCAGTTTGTATGATGTACAATATAGAAACTTTTACCTGGAGTGGAACTGTAACCTAAGGATATAAAATAAATGTTTGTTTAAAATATGTAACATCTTTTGTGTACATTTTTTGTGTGTATGAATGGTATGAATGTAAGTAATTTTTGTGCAGGATTTTTATTATTATAGTAATTCAGCGGTCAACACTAATTTAATGTTTCAATGCAGCGCACCTTTCAATGATCACTTATCAATTAGCAAAGACACTTGCACAGATGTTAGAATTATTTTTATGGCCACAATGAAATTCCGTTTTAGATTACCTGCCATTTTGGCCTGTTAGTTCCGCAAACACTCCAGGGATTGAAGTAGGAGCACGAAGCATTGATTGAATTCTGTGTAGTCAGCTCCTTTCATAAATTGAAAACGCCACTAGAATACAAAGATATAATATTTTGAAGCGAAATGTGCTAAACAAAGATGTACACCGCATTTAATTCAATTCCTGTTGCTTATTGCCTGTTTATTTAAAGGATTATCATCTTATCTTTGAAAACAATTAATTGCCACTTCTTTACGTATTATTTTAAAGAATTGCATTATAAACATGTACTTCAGCTTTAACGTCCTTGCAATATTCAATAAACAGTCTTAAAAATATCAGACATTTGTGGACCCATTGTAATATAAGGCCAAGAATAATGTAAGGACAAGAACAAGGCAGAGAGATAATATTGTGTGCTATATTGTAAACACACCCCCTGATGGGCTGAATATAAATTCCGTGATGTATTGATATAATATGTATTGTTTGAAAAATGTTATACAGTATGATAGACAAAGAGGGTTATAAATAATATTACATATCTAGATAAGAAAGTGAAATAATAACAAAAGAATACGAATTTTATACTGTGGTTTTCAATGTTATATAATTATGAAAACAGCATTTCTAATACTTTGTATGTTGTTTTATGCACATTATGTGATGTTTTTAACAAGGTCTTGCATATATGTCAGTGTTTAAATTGTCATAGGGCATTTTTTCAGATGTGGATATCGTATTCCGCTAGCTTTTCATGTGTATGAATGGGGAGCATTGTTTGGATGAAATTGCCAACCGTCTCCAATTAATGGCCCGAATGAGATTAACTGGTTGAAAAGCAGTGACTGATCTGTGCCAGATTCAAATCTAGGTTTTGAACAGCACACTGTTCTGGCTTTGATTAAACCCATGTCAATACTGACCCGCCATCTGCTCTTTGAATTATTTTCAAAAAGCTCATTTGCTTGCACATCATTGCAATTTTAGCAGCCAAATCTGTTTGGTTCGTTTTTAAATGTGCATTTTGTTGCATTGATTACCAAGTTTAATTAACAAAACGATGGATAACTTTTTCTCTATTCCCAGGAACGACAAGCTACACCGGTGCGTGGTAATGCACGAGCGACATGCCAATGTGCTGCAGTACAAAGAAAGTGAGTTAACGTTGCTTAGATGTAAACCAGAATTGTGCAACACCTAATTCTGCATCATCGATTTTAGCATTTTCTGACCGAGGAGAATCGCTGGAAACGCTGTGCAGTCACATCAGCGGTGACGCACCACTCTACTCCATGTTTCGCGGTAAGTATACGGTTCGCAGAGGTGTACCCGACAATGGGAATGATGCGGTGATTTCGGTTGAAATGGTAGCTGGAGCAGTGCCAGTTACCTGCCCTCTCAAGGCACCTTTTCAATTCACGTACTTCCGAGGAGATAATCGAGAATGCAAGTCTCCCGTGTCCAGCATCGACTCTTGCACCGATGACTCCAGGCTGCTCTTCCGCTTCCAGGCATGTCCAGATGTGATTAACAGCGAGAGCACCGGTAAAATGCAATTTAAACGATTCCATTGCTAGTATCATTTAATAACAAAGTCCTTTAATACTGCAGTGGAAGAACTCACCTGTCTGGCAACCTGGAAGGAAGGGTCGGTGAGGTACCTCGTAGGAAAGTTGGAACACAAGATGGCGACGAGTGATGAAGACAAATACCGTTGTTTTGTGAGTATGTTGTAGGTACATTATAGTAAATACCTTTGTTTGACATGGTCATCGCACCAATTTGCAGGTATACGAGAAGAACAAAGAAAGGGAACACATACCGTTACACCTGGCGCAATCGGGAGATGCGACCTGCAATGGTTTAGCTACCATCGAAGGCGCAAGGACCCTCGTGTTGTCCAGGGGCACGCACCAGATGTCGAAGTGCCTCTACCCTCACTGGGTTACCAACACCCATCGATGGCACAGTCTCGACTCGATGCACTCGTTTAACTTTGGACGCCGTAATAATTCCCTGCACATAACCAATTTGTCGAGCAGTACGGAAACTCGCGTCGCTTGCGTGGAAGAAGTGCCGAATGCTTCGCCGGATGTCGCTACGTTTATTACACACATGACAACTGGATGGTAAAGCTAATATTGTATATAGTAACTAGTATTGCATCCTGCAGCTACACAACAGCCAGTTACTGATGTCTTTTCATCATTTATTGTAGCAAAATCGGTTTTGCCTGTCTCGCGTTTTACCGACGCGCTCAGCATGTGGTTGAAGTCCA
This sequence comes from Glomeris marginata, assembly GCA_034696005.1. Classification (NCBI taxonomy): domain Eukaryota; kingdom Metazoa; phylum Arthropoda; class Diplopoda; order Glomerida; family Glomeridae; genus Glomeris; species Glomeris marginata. The sequence continues at coordinate 4,823 of JAQFZQ010001896.1, forward strand.
AAGAGGTAAATTAACATTTTAGAGGTTGTTGTTTGAAGAGAAACTCACTTGAGATTTGACGTGGTTTTCATTCCAAAGGTAATTTTGCTGATAACCGGGAAGAGGCGTGTCAGCCGCAGTTCTTTTCTAGGAGTACCGCACCTTACTTTACATTAACAAGTAAGTGACACAAACTTTTATGGAAGGAAATTTATAGTTCCAAGGTCAATAAACACTTTCATATCTAAGAAAATTATTTTAAACAATACTTTAATATGCATGTTAAACATTCTGTTATGTAACAATTGATGTTACAGCAGTTTTGTATTTGAAAATAAAAATCGGCTAATACTTTCCGGATGACCCACATATATGTTATATGGAAAATTGGATGTCTGCAATTTTTGTCATATTTATAACTCAATATGTACGAATTTCAGCACCAACTCCCCAGGCCAGGCAATGTCCGCCTCTCAGCAAATACAACCTTGTGTGGGACAAGCGAAGGATCGCCAGAAGCGACACATGTATCGAAGGTGTTTCTTCTCTACGTATCGGATGCAGAAGCACGGACACACTTGAGTTACATTTGGAATGCCCCAGTGACAGGAAAGTGGAAGGTTTGGAAGTTATGTGGGATTTTTGAATCGTATAACTGTGTAGCTATCTACATATCTGTTCTGTATAGCGTACGAGTGCCATGCCAATTGGGAAGAGAATGGGACTCACTACTTGATCACGTCCATTAAAGGAACTCTTGAGCACTATTGCTTTGTAAGTGGCAATTTGATTCACAAAACTTGCATTACTACCTATAATTTGGTTTAATGTTTCAGGTTTACTGGGAAAACGAGCAAGTTCTTCAATTCCAAACTGTGCAGGATTCGTGCCAAAGAAATGTCCATCCCGGCGTGGCTGGCTTGAAGGCTTTCAACGTAACCAGTGATGGTAAATCACTTTTGCTAAATGTCCATCCAGTTGATTTGTATATTCTGGATTTTTACGTGAATTATTTCATGTGATGCCTAAACTACGGTTGCATTTGATAGGTCATTGCAGCGATGATGCAAGCAATTCGGCTTCTTCCCTACCATGGGTGTCCATCATGGTATTATGTGCACTGCTATCCATTGGTAGCATGATAGTTGTGGGTTGAACATTGTGCAAGATAATATGGATGAACGAGGCTCTTCTTCTCTCTTCCTCGTAACAATGGCAGCTGGCCAAGAGGTTGCTTCGAAGGATTCTTGGTGGGGGTTCCAAAATGTGGATCGCCCTCTGAGAGGCGGACATTATTACCCACGCATACACACACACATACACGCAGTGCCTACAGACGTCTCTTTTTCAAACTCTTCCCGCAACAATTTGCCCAAGAACGGAAAATGGAGATTTACGGAATGGAGTATACAGTGATAGTAAGCAAGAAAGCTCCCTCCAGCCCACATTCCTTGTCCCGGCCGTTTTACCATTCCCCAGTTTTTGCAAATATAACGCTGTCAGATCTTGCTATTGTGGTGACTTTTGGTCTGTGAAAGGAAATTGGACCGCAGAAATTGAGTTCGTTTTTCCTTATTTGCTACGCAGTAAGTGGCCACGGTGAATATATCATTTTTATTTCAATTGAGTGCTTTGCAAAATTGTAATCTGGATATGTGCGACTGATTTCAAACTTTATTATTTTTTTGTTTTAATGTTACAGCTGAACCACTGTTGCATGGTCTGACAACTAATCGTTTCCCGACCGATGTTTGAGAATTCTACCGTTGTTCCGGTGACATGTTTCGCGAAATAATGTTCTTGTAGGAGAGATTCGTGGTTTTTGATGATCATAGGTGAGTGAATTGTAAATAATGTCGAAGGAGCTGTATAAAGATCGAGTTTGCAAACAGTTGTCAATTTTATTTCCGCTCTGCAAATCATTTATTAAACCCTTTATAGGCTACTACATATGTTCATTAGGAGTGAAAATTCGTCCCTCGAACAGTGAAATAAGAAGATACGCAATTGGTCCATTGAATCTCAATGCCGTGCAAAATGGTAAATATTGCTCAAAAATTCCTCATTTTGATTTTTTTGTTTTGTATAAAATATATATTTTGATATTTATCAACTTGCAAAAAAAAAATAATTAATTAATGATATGATACTATATCATTTAGGAAACCCATTTAATTGCACCTGAATTAATTGTGCAGTGTTTATACAGACTAGTATTTTATTAGGATAATTATTGCAGTAAAAAAAATACTTTGAATAGTATTCCGAAATACGTATGTATGTTGCTTTATGAAGTTTGCAAAAAGTGCGACAGATGGCGCAGCTAGTGACGCTTTCCGTCAAATTAAATTCCACATTTTGTAGTTGAATCTCTCTTGAATACAGTTTCAGGACTTCAAAATATTAATTCAGCAAGAATGGTATGACGTTTTATATGTTCGTTATGACAAGTATATAATTTAAAAAATTAAATTTTATTTTGACAATACGCTTTCTGGATAGTTGGCGGATGCAATAGTCAGGTGGCGCCACTGGTATTGCCCGCTCTTTAGTTAGCTCGGCTTGTTTGCTCCCAAGGGAAAAACGTTGTGCACAACATTCATTCCATTTTGTGCACAAAATTGGAGCAAATTGTGCACATAAAGGGTTCAATTTGGTGCATGCACAAAATGGAATGAATTTTGTTGATTTTGTACATACATAATTTTAATTACCATAAATTTATATCATTTGCACATTGAGTATACTATTTATCATTGGAATTATCAACAGTTTTTATGTTTTATTTCGATTACAGAAAAGCTCCAACATTCATAACTTTTCACAAATGGGTTTTTCCTGCAGTGTTCACTTCGGATGTCAGAGCGCCACCTGGTATCGGAAGGTTGTGGAAGCGGTTGAAGGTACAGAAAATGCAAAACGACCATGTCTAGAGAAACACAATGAATTTGATTTTTGCAACAATGCCTTTCAAGGAAACTTCGCAATATCTTTATGGTTTATTGGCGACAAGATTGGGGATGGGTGTCGCTTTCGACCCTTCACCGCCAGAGGTCAACCGAGATCGGCGATTTGCGCATTATCAGCTCGTTGGAGCCGGTCATCGGGTGAGTGTAGCGCGCAATCCGCACCGCGGCGCCACCATCGCCCGTCCCTTTACCAACCAACTCTCCCCTGACGCCCGTGCGATCGCACTCGGCCCGAAGTCTCGGTAGGCAACGGTTTTGCCCGTCTTCTCCGGCCGATCGCTACCTTGCCTACTTCTTGCGAAAGATGTGACACGCCACTTCTCGCGAACAAAACAAGTGCGACAACTTATCGGCGACGTACGAGAAAGCGGTAAGCCATAGAATTTGAAATTTTTGGAGGGAATCGCGGCGTCAGTCGGATCCTGGATGGGGATCACGAAACTTAATCCCCTAATCGATGCTCGATACAATGAGTTTTTGTTTCGATGGCGGTTCGAAGAGCAAGTCGACGACGACGCAGGTATGCGACTTTAAACGAGGTCGGTGGACAGTGACATGGAGGGGGAACTGAAAACCAATATAAAAGGCCGATATCTATAGGGCCCTTTAGGGGAGTGGGACCGGTTTTCGGGACCAGACAACGGATCCACTTTTAGAAACGGTGTCGTTTCAATCGGTTGGTCACGATGAGAGTGGCTCAAAGGCAGAAGCACCACTGAGCACTCGTTTGATTTTCCGCCGTCGTGTTCTCAACTTTACTTTCTCTTGTTATATCGTTCAGCACCTGAATGATGGAAAACTCTGGTTACATGTCGTCGCCGGCCCTCATGGTGCTCGCCTCCAGCGCTTCCGAAGCCACCAGGGATGCCATCCACGCTGCAGCCGTCGCTGCCCAGCATCACCATCACCACCACCACCACATGGCCCTTAACCATCAACACCATCAACTCGACAAGGACATGCACCTGTTTGGACTCAGACCCGTTTACCAGGACTCGGCGGCATCCAACGCTTTCAACTTGCCGGCGCACCTGCTGCACGTTCACGGTGGACATTCGGCGTCGGCCACATCAACTTCGTCAAATTCCCAGAATCACTTCCTGGGAGGTTTCGCGGGTGGAGCGTTCAGGCCTGTAGCCGGTTCAGCCGCCGTTGCGGCGGCTAAAATGGCCCTTGAAGACGCCGCTCGTAATGGGTTCGGATCGGCATTTTCCGCTTCGGCGGCGGCGGCAGCGTCTTCAGCGGCGTCCGCCTGTGGAATGTCCATCTCGCCGCCGGGAGGGGCCCAGGGACACGTCAAGGAGGAAACCTCGGACGATGGGTCTTCCGGATCCGAGGACAGGTTAACGGAAACGCCGGCGTCGGATTGCGAACTAGCCGAAGATCACCAACGAAGTAAGTGACAAACTTTTCGAAATACAGAAATATTTGAGAAAAGCTGTGTATATATAGCCTATATAGTGGTTAAAATTGCCGGATTGTTTCCAAAATGTTGAGAGTTGAAATGATGGTTCGGAGAGAAAAGGCACTTGTATGTTTTCAGTCATGGGACAGTCAGGAAGTCAAGTAAAAGTTTAGTAGTTTTTTGACCTTTGGACAATTCAGCAACTGTTGCGTCATAATCTATTAAAACCTAAAATATAAATTTATTGAAATGTGAAATTGATGTAAATGGATCGGCTTGCATCAATTTAAGTTTTTCCCCAAATAAAACTTGGAACAATCCGGTTATTTCTCATTGGGGTGTTTTCCCTCTCATTGTTAGTTAATGAACCGCATCAAAATTCATTTTATTTCTATGAATTAATGCTGTTAGGTAGCCTACATATAAATAGTTAGGCCTAATATAAAGTTCATTGTCTAGGTCCGAATAGGGTGATATGTTTAAATTGTCTGAACTAGATGCTTAGAATTGCGTTTTATTTCAGACATTTTGTTAAATTAGTCTATTTGACAATCCAGCCTATATGTATATTAGCGTGTCCATATTTGATATGGAGAACTATGTTGGTGGTATTGTAGTACTACAGTATATCTGTTGCCGAAGTTAGTTTGCTCTATTACAAAATGGAGAATGTTAAGCAAATTTAATGTAACTTCGGGATCGGATATTGATCAAATGGGAATTTACGATCCAATTTTACTAATAATGTCATTGAACAATAAAATAGAAATTTATTCCTTTTATTAGTTACGTAAAACGATTAACATTATTTCAATTCTCTATACTATAGTTTTATGGCAATTTCCCGGATCATAACCTACAAGTTTAACACAATAGAAAGTATGAATGTCTATATTTAGGAAAAGGGCGCATACCTGAAAGCGATGCGAATTAAGCCTAAAAGCGAGAGTGGCGACATCTGGCGCATCGTTATTAAGCGACGCCGTTAAAGCGTTAATCGTCCCTCTCCCCCACCTCCTTTTCCCCCCATACGCTAATCTTACGGGATCGTTTAAAGAGGCTAAGCATATTAGTAACGATCGGTACAGGAGTACCGATGTGCTGTAGGCCCTCGGTATACAGAGTGGACAAGCGACTGAAGCGCCCTCAAGGTATAAATCAATGCGGATCGATTGACGTGACTGCGTTTTAACCGCGGGAGGAGTTGCGGCGTTGTTGCACGTTGTTCGTACTAGGGTACTAGTAATAGTAGTAACCTGCGCTTAAGGACGACCCCTTTGGTGGTGATGGTGGTGGAGGAGAGAGGCAGCCGGCCTGAAACGCCATCATCGGCCGTTTAAATTTGCATAATGGTCTTGTTGAACGCAGGCGGTGCCAGCCACCAAAGCCTTTTATTACGTCGTAGTAGGCAAGTAGACGAGGCCGGAAGTTGCCCATCATGTCTCATGATGGATCCCCTCTCTGGTGCTACATGGCTTTTCCAGATGCTTGCAAGGGCGATACAAGGATACATAATAATAACAGGTCGCCGAGAAATCATGGAAATATCGTTATTTTTGTTGTTATTTTTGGGTGGTTCGCGTTAATGCCATGCAAAGAGTAGGAGGCCTAATACACGTGTTTACGTTGTTGCCCAGAGGGCGCTGTAAACGTTAAAAGTGGTAATTAATTTTATTGGCGTACTAAGTGTCGGTAATGGAGCCGCTGGGCGGCTATTCGCCACCCGCTTGTAAAGTAACAACACACGCAAGGAGGGGGTTGTTGTGGGACGAAAGAAGACCACTTGGCGTTCGAGTTTCTTTCTTGTTTTTTTCGTACATGTTGTAGGCTTATATATAGTACGGATGGCATGATGTATAAACGAGTGTTGTACAGCTCGTTTTGCCCGAGGAATCTGGCTCTTTTATTGCACTCGTTAGCGATTTGGGGTCGGCGGCAACGGCGGTGTCATAAAAATTTCCTTCCCACCCCGACACGTTCAATTCTTCCCACGGACTTGGTTTTTGTATAGCGGTGCGGCCAACCAATGGCCAACTCCGGACTTGATGGACTTTCGTTCGAATTTCGCGCCGCCATCTTGGAATGGAAGGCGCAAAACACGGAGTTGCGATTCCGAGAACGCGTTTCATTGTTATTATGATGATGAGGGAGAAAAGAAGTCGTGCAGCGAAGACAGACCTTGTTTTGACAGGCATTGTGACGTGTGAAAAAGGGTTTTGTGTTCTGTTATTAGAGGGTCCATAGGTGGTTCATTTCCGTCAAAACGTTGAATCCTTTTTTCGAGGTTGTGTGTGTATGTATACAGTGAGTTTACCAAGGTTTAGCTAAGTTGGGCTAATAAACGCGTTTTCTCCGTTAACTAACGGTTTTTTCGAAAAACATCCGTGAACATAAAAGAGCCGCAGCATGTCCACATGTATTTCTAATTAGATTTGGTTAAGTTAGGTCAAGGAATACTAAGGTTATGGAATGGAGACTCCAGCCAAGCGACGCCTTCGTATGTGTGACTCAAAATACACAGAATGCAATCCAAAGTGCGAACTTGTATAAGTCAAATAGCACTGTAAATATTCAATTTACCAGATAACACCCAAGGTAAGATTTGTTCTACTACACAATTGAGATGGTATTGACAAAAAATAATTGTTGAAATACTTCGTGTAAGTCCGGAATCGAATACGATATATAAATACATTGATATGTATAACGTTATTTTTCAAACTCGATATTGGACTTACACGAAGTATTTCAACAATTCTTTTTTGCTAATGACATCTAATTTGTGTAGTAGAATAAATCTTACCTTGGGTGTTATCTGGTAAATTGAATATTTATGGTGCTATTTGAGTTCCAAATGGAGTGCATTCAGTCACACACATCGACCGCGTCGCTTGTCTGGAGTCCGTCTCCATTCCATAACCTAATTAGTATTCCTTGGTTAGGTTAATTAGTTTGCTTTCGATACCATATAATGTATATCGTAACAAGTGCGTTATAAGTTACCGGGGGAAAACTATTGAATCTAACTTAACCAAAACTAGTTAGAAATACATGTGGATATGCTGCGGTTCTTTTATGTTGACGTATGTTTTACGAAAAAACATTAGTTAACGGAGATAACGCGTTTATTAGCCCAACTTAGCTAAACTCACTTCAGTTATCGTTGCTCAATAAATAAATGTGTATAGATAATTGTCATTAAAAGAAAGTTATTAGGAATTAATTGATGCACATCTTCGAGAAAAAAAAATTAAACCATCGTTTTGTTGGAAAAGTTAGTTCATAGTATTTAGAATATCTCACATTCAGATTGCAGTCATGTATCATTTCAGTATAGTATTTATGATTTGCATCTATAGTAATTTTCAGAGGAATAATTAATAATTCATTTTTCTGCATGCAGTAATTTTGTTTTTTTTTTTCGGCTACTTTTCGACTATAGCTCAATAATGGCAAATTACAATGAGAATTGTCTTGTAGCTATACTAACCACTACAATCGATTCTATAATATTTTATTACAATACAAATCTACCGAGTTGCAACTTTTTCAAATGATGTGGTTGTGTGGACAGATACGATTCATTGGCGGTTTTGTGGCAATACAAACAGACCGCGCCCCAATTAGGCCGATTAAACCGCACCAAGCCGTCAATCGCGTATACTTGTCTTTTTTTAGTTAGATTTTTTTTATTTGAACAGAAGAGAAAAGTGCTGCGGCGGCCATTTTGTGGGGATAAATGAGGCGAAAAGTTGTGTTGGTGCGGCGGCAATATACGCAACGAGCAACCAACCCACGTGCTTGATTTTATTTATTTCGTTGTTCGCACGAGACTGGCAATCCGGTTTAGCCTCTGCTAAAATTGCTGCAGCCCTTGCAGCAGCTGCACTCTCTGCTTTTCCCTCCCTTTTCTCTGAATTCTCCCTTTCTTTCCCTCTTTATTTTAGCAAACGCAACTCTTTCCCACTTGCACGCAAACGCGTCGCTCCAAAACGCAACTCGAAACTTGCGTATACGTTTGAGGTGTTTGCAGGCAAATGGGGGACGAGGTAGGGGCCTGTGTGACAAATTGAGCCAGGTTTGGCCTTATCGACGAATCGAAACGCGAGAGAAAATGTTGAAAAAGCGATCGGAAAAGGGCCACACGGATCTGTGAATGCCTTTGTGGGGTAGAGGGCGCTGCGGGCACAAAGCGCTTGCACTGCCTCGCACGGAGTATTGTGCGCGTGCACGCATGCGAGACCGTTGTTTGGTCGCTTTGGGGTGGCGGTTGGGGTCCCTGTTCAGGGGGTTGTTAGGGGTCCTTGGGGCAACAAGTCAGTTCCCCTGCGATGTCAGAGGATTATTCACTCCAGCGAGTAGCCACAAACGGTGAAACTTGACTCGTTGGTTGGTTGTAGCAATGTTGTAGTATACGAGTGGAACGTCAAGTCAAGAAGTTGAAACGCGGTCGGTCGTCGTCGCTAGGTGGCGCGCGTATCGGTAGGACTTGAGGTGGGTTGGGGAGAAGGATGAAGGAGAAGTAGAAGTATCGATGGCGATTGGCAAATGTGGATTGGGCATGGATGAGAAAGAGAAGAAGCTGTAAATGACGGCGTTAATTAGCGGAGGCGGGAATTATATTCGGATCACGTATGGCGATAACGGTTTACAACTTGGGTCGGTGTGTGAGTTGGAGTTTGTGCGCGTGCGCACAACGACTTTTCTTCGGCTTCGGTCTTAATTCTTGGTTGGAGAGCAGAGAGATAGAGAGAGAGATGACCAACGAGTTTTCGTTTTGATGACGCTCGCTAATTCCGATCGGCGAAAACTTGACATCGTTAAAAATGCGTTTCAAGATGGCGCCAGACTTACAAAGTTGTTATGCATCGAACGCGTTTCGCTTACCAATTGAGGCTATTAAAATGCTTATTTTACGGTGTGTTTTTTTATTATAAAAAGTAATGTTAAGCTTTAGGTTTTGCTTAACGACCAGGGATGTTTTGGAGCTGCCAAAAAATATATCGCCAAATCATTTGCATTCGATTAGGGTTTTAATTTACTTTATCGGCGCCCAAAAACCCAGCGAAAAACGGCGTCTTATTACCAGCGCCCTCTGCTGGAGTAATTTAGCACTTTGAATGAAGAACTATTTCACAAAACAGTTTGAAAACGTGTGCTTCCCAACATCGCATCAAGGAGTTGATCGCATCAAAGGGTGGTTAAATAAATCGCTTTCCTGCATTGCGTTCTATTTTGAGATGATCTTGTTATCTGATACCGACCTTGAGATGTGATTGCGCTAGATGGCGCTGCGATCGAACGAACCGCAAACCACAGCCGTGATAAGTCCTCTCTGTCTCTTTCTCTCTCTCAACAACGGGGGTGTTCTAGTTCAGTGTCTGGGTGGTTTGGTGGTTGCATGTGCTCATTGTGAATGAATGACGTTGTGCACCTGCGCAATCGATTGCGGGTTTCGCTTCTTTTCTCCAAGTGATTATTGGCGGAATAAATGTAAGAAAAGCGCGGTGCGTGACGGCCGGAATTCGATATTCTCTCTTTTTCATTCTTTTCTCTCTCTCGTGTATCTTTTTTTTTCTATCCCTCTCTCTTTATATATTTTTTGAAGGGGCAATTCTGAAAGCGTCTGTCGTCGTTTTTGAGCGGTTTTCAACGCGTGTACATAACGGTTGAAAGATGGTGACACTGGCAGCTTCAAAAAGATGTTGGCATCGGTTCGACGATGTCGGAATTTTAACATTACCGCCATTTTTTTTAACTCTCCGCTCGTTTTCATTTTATTTCCTGCCCTGCTCGTCTTCCTCCTCCTCCTTTTTCGTCATCGGTTAATTTTCGGTTTCGATAGCGACGTGTATGTAATCTGTTCGCCTCGAATCCGGTCAGCGAAATGCCATTAGGGCCGGGGATTAAGGGCCCCGGCCATTATTTGGGGCCCCTCGACGATCGCGTTAACTTAACGATGTTGTTTATGACCGAGCGCTAATGGCGACTGGAAACGCCCTCAACAACTTTACCCTCGCCACCCTACTTTCTTTTGTCTTTTTTCTGCTTCTATGCTTCTTCCTTGGTCTACTTCACCTCCCACTTTTTCCTTATTATATCTGGTCTTAACGCGTATATTTTTGTAGAGGGAGGTGAAGTGGCAGCAGGGTGTGTGTGTGTATATGTATTTATTTATTTCCAACACCGGAAGTAATGCGGGATTGGAGAAATGCAGGCAGGTGCTTTGCACCACCCCGTTATCAACTCGGATTTGCTGGAAGACTGAAACTTGTGGCAAAGCCCCTTTTATTCCTCGTATTCGTACAGACGTCTGTCTGTGCATGGCGTGTTTCTTTTGTGGAAATAAGAGAGAAAGATGGGGATAAAAAAAGAAAAGAAGGGAAAAAACGCACGCTTGTCATTTACACGTGCCACCTACATTTTCATCACTCGGAGTAGCCGAGCTTCACTAATGTCCCCTGCAAATCTGGCACTCTTCTCACTTCCCACACTTGCTACACATAGTCCAAGACATAGTATACACTGTGCAAAGTACAGTGTACGTATAGAGTGAATTTTTAAATTATAATACGCACTAACTTGAATTTACTATACGTATTTACTGTGCATGTTTCATATAGAATTGAAACTGAGCGTTAAATCTGATGACGTCACACAACTTCAGGTAGATTCTTGTTAGCTGTCAAAATGGAAATATGTATCGAAATTTTATTTTCCAATGAAATGAAGTTCGTGTTTATTATAGAGTAATCTGTCTCAGAAGGAAAATAGCCGAATTATAATTTGCGATTCCGATTTTGTAAAAGTTTTTGGTGTCAGCTGCATTTGTGATAATGTAGTCGACTTTGACTTTTGCAAGTTTGTTGCAAACCGCAACATTTCTCGCAACTTCTCCCATGTAATGCTTACGACGATGTTGCTTGAAATATTTTGTGGTGCAATAAAGTTGCGCGAGATTTCGACTGTAGTAGCTATTTTTCTATATACAGAAAAACAAATGCATACAGTGAAAACCGTTATAGTCAACTTGATGAAACCACCCATATTGGTTGATTGTAGCAGAAGTTTCTTGTAAGCGCACTTCTGCTATACAAGAAACTTTGCATAAAAGTTGACTGTATCAGAATCTAGAAATAAATTCGCTCAATCCTTCATAATATGAAGAAGGAATGCTAATAAATGCTTTTCTTAATTGATGTGAAAACTCATCACTGTTGCATATTCCTAACATTTGTATTTTTGCATTCAAATGAGATTTGAGTGAACTTTTTCGGAGTTGTTTTCCCAGTTTAGATGTGCTATAGGCTACTATAACTTATAGCGGGGAAGAAAGTTGGCTGGGCAAATAATAAATGTCGACTTGAATTTCTTTCTTATAGGGGAGACCGGGGATGAATGCACCACTTTTTGCTTCACAATTATTTTTAGAAAAACCAAAGCGTTTCA
>JAQFZQ010001897.1:0-16618 GCA_034696005.1 Glomeris marginata
AACGGAACGAATTTCAAAAACAAGCATGTATTTAATTATGCGAACGATTTTAATTAAACTAACGATCGTGCATTCGAACAATTATGCTAACAGTTTAGTTTAGGTTAGGTTTTTGAACGCGCCCACGGTTTGCAAAGTAAAATAGGCTTACCGCACATTTACTAGTGATTCTGCAAAATCACTGGTTCCGTACATTACTATAACATATACGTACCCTTGCATCGCCGTTCATGTATCAAACGGACACATCGAAGGTTTTTGGACTCTGCGGCATCGATGAGTGGTGTGATGCCCCAACCGTCATCGACTTCGACGTTGGCACCGGACTCGATGAGCAGGGCAACCATTCTTGTTAAGCCCAGTTTTGCAGCTTCATGGATGGGAGTGCGGCGCCTTTGGCCTGCAGTGTGGACCGCGTTCACGTTGGCACCGTACTCCACTAAGAGCCGTGCGCACTTCACACGCTGATTCTTCAAAGCTGTATTATAAACAACTATGTAGTAACAACGGTGTTAGTTCATAATCTCCTTGCACGCACCTCACGTACACGTTCATCGGCCAAGCAAATCCAGCATGCAGTTAAATATTGCACCTATCCTATGCACTTACTTACCACTGTGAATTTTGTTTAGCTTCGAAGCTGAATTCAGTGCGTGGGTGGAAGCAGCTGGTGGGGCTTGTCGACCAACTAAACTGCATCTAAGTGGTTACCTATGTGAAGCGGAGGTTCGTTGTGCTCGTTGGGATTGGCCTTATTTTGCAGCAAGCACTGGCAAATTTGGAAGTGTCCGCGTTCGGCAGCTAGCCCGAGAGCGGTATGACCGAATGAACCCTTCAAATCGACAATAATGTCTTCTGCAATATTAAAAAATGTCACATCATTTTCGTAACAGTACTACGGGCAAGACCTTATGGGCTTATTACCGTGCTGAAGGAGATGTTGGACGATTGAAAGGTGACCTTCGTAGGCTGCCGCGTGCAATGGACCCCATCCTCTGCTGTTGGCCTTCATATTTAGAATTTTAAACGAAACATCGTCTTCCGAACTCAAAGGCAACCAGAATTATAAAAACAGCTCCTTACACTCATCCAATCAGCTGATAAACAGTTTTACGTAAATATCGTGTAGCCGTGATGTAGCTTATCTTATTATTGCGCAGAAAGATTGTGTCATGACCACCGCAATGGTGATAAGGTAATCTTCGACATTGCCGAATTTACGAACGCTGCTATTGGCAGGAGAGCTGTGACGTTCGATCCCATTGGACAGCGATCGGTTACATTGGCTGACGCATTTCACCACAGGACATTACGCCGCCAGCGCCGTGACATCGCACTTGTGTGACACCGTGGCGTCACATTTCTAACTACCAGTAACTTTTTTTTACTAATTTTGACAAAACTTTCGTTCGTGCCAATCGTGATATTTGCAATTGAATCTTTTGACAGTAAACTTTTCAGGGTATGTTCCAAAACCGTGTCAGTTTACCTTTAATTGCATGTTAACGGAACATAATTAGGTACTCTCGTCCAGATCACGCCATCCATCGAGCGACCCAGAAGGATGAGCATTGCAGAGTAATGGGGATAGGATGCTCGACTTCGGTCAAGGGGACCGGGGTTCTATTCCCACGATGCACTGTTCAAAAATTAATTGCAATGGCGGTGTTGCAGTTATAGGTTCTGACACCTGATATGGCTCGCTTAATGAGTTGAAACACGTGTCGTGTCTAAAGGAACCAAATTGAGTGGGTATAAGGAAAAAATTCAATCTAATATTAAACACAGTGGTCTGAATTGATGGCAGGGTGCAAAGTGCACCAGCACTGACAGCAACTTCAACAGGACATCATGATTCCACGATTGTCCAGCCATATGAGGCCCAAGCCACCCCATACTTCAGGGTCCCAGCTCTTCCAGCGACCACCCATCACCAACAGTTCGTGAAGCAGGTACGGGCATCGGAGTGCACCACGTACAGCAGGTGTCATTCCACACTCATAATAAATGTACAATGACTTGGATTCAGCACTTTGTTGTACATCATCAATCAACATTGGCTGCATTCAATATTCAGCCAAAACATTGGCCAAAATCACGATTTTAAAGGACAATTGTCAGGGGTAAAATTGGGTGAAGCGATTGCAACGAAACTTTAATCCTAAGTTTATAGCAATATTTTGAATTTTCCGTGAATTTTTCAGATTTTTTGAAGCAGTAGTTGTTTTTTAATCAATTGCGACAATTTTCAATGTGGTAGGATCTACATCCATAATGTATCACCCCAAACGGTGTATGGTGTGCAAAACGTGGCACAATCTGATAATCGCTGCTTCTGAAACTCGTCAAAAAGTGTCAAGTTAGATTTCTTATTACATTTAAACAGTTTATCCGATATAAATATATAATTTATCCAATTTCCTAAACGGCTGCTCACGGCGATCGCGCCGATTGTCGCGGCCTACATTTTCACGGTTCCTTGCACGTAAAACGCGAGATCGGTCGTTGAAATGCCGTAAATAGCCTCCCTCCGTCAAAGACATGCCGTAAATAGCCTCCCTCGGTCAAGGACATAGACGCCGCTCAGGCGCCTCATACGGAATTTTCACGCACTGCGCATGCGCGGAAAATTCAAAATAAACCAAATTTCAGCCACTCGTTTCTATTCGAATTTTCGAAGTATTTCAATTTTGTAAACGCCAAATGTGTCTATATTCACGTCTTATTTTAATGATATTAGTTTTGAGGTGGGGTTACAAAATCGTGACAATTGTCCTTTAACACACTGCCAGGAAAAAAAAATGAAAACGTTAGGAAATTGAATACTGTAGTATGGAATTGGAAATTTTACCCAAGGTGGCCGTCATAAGTTGCTAGATGAATCGGCAAGAAGCCAATATTTGTGGCATGATCGGCATCCGTGGCGTTCAGAAGGTACCGATACGCAGTCCAGATATCCTTTCTGTGCGTAACGTAGCCATCTACAATAAGAAGGCAAAGATGACTTTGCGTTTTAACTGTGTAATCAAGACTGTTCGTACCGTGGCAAAGCTTTTCAGAAATCAACCGCAAGTATTGCAGGTGTCCATTCTGAGCCGCCAGGAACAGCGGACTCCAGCAAGAGTCTAGCGCAGCCCAAACGCCGCATAGATAGACTAGACCAGGTATAGCTCATCCGCCATGTACTATACGGTGAAACTTGTCAGTAGTAGATTAATGTTCTACAAGTTTAAATAGAGTTAAACAAACTTTGACAAAAACAAGAAGCAATACAGATTAAATAAGATTAATTTGATATGTTATCCGGTTATAAGATCTCGCGATTGTCATATCACCTAATTATTATTTAATAAGTAATATAATATGTTAAATTAGTATAGCATAATATTAATTAAAGGCGAACTGCCACGGTTTTGTAGTAACGTGCCATTGAAACACCCTGTATAATTTAATTATTGCAGTGCGTTTTTCAATTCTGCAATATTATTCCATTGGTTAATTATACCATTATATGTACGTCTATAAAACCAAGCTATTATAAAACTTTACCAGTTTCCACAATTTCACACACACACACTGAATGAGCAAATGTTTTGGGCATTTTGCACTCAATTAAGGCAAAATGTGCGACGGTTTCTGTATTGGATTTTGTATTCTATATGGGGATGCAGCTAACATATTGCAACAAATTACCGATATGAAACGTAGAGATTTAACAAACTTGAATGACGATTATACTGTACAATGTAGGAAAACGTTTAATTGCTTATTAACGAAACATAATGTATTCCCTGAGTCTGTGAGGCAAGGGCACAGCTAAAAGGCCAGATTCCAGGTGAGAACCTCTTCGCGTCATCAGCTCCTCTCTCGTCTTCAGCCTGCAAAGATGAAGAAGGCTTTGCGGAGAAGCTGGCAACAAACGAAAATATTGAATAAAGCGAACAAGTAACACCAAGAGTGGCAACACCATATATGTATTTGAAAAATGCTTACCCACGATCTGGTCCAGATCGGTCCATTCGACTAGCCACGCCGTAAAGTAAGGCCAATCGGACTGGGACAGTTTGGTTTCACAGATAGATTTCAAAATTGAATAGAGTGGCCTGAATTGGTGGAGGGGTACAAAATGCACCATCACTGACAGCATCTCCAACAGGTCATGGCCGATCCATCGATTGCTGGCCATTTCCACGAGCAAGTGTCCCACGCCTCCCCGCACTCGAGGGTCCCAGTTCTTCAAGCGACCACCCATCAACAAAACCTCTCGAAGCAGGTGTGGGTGTTCTGGGTGTTCGAAAGCAAAAGTGACAGCTGGGGGAAGGTCACCGTCAACCTGCACGCATAAATGTACTACGTATCACATAGTTTTCAACGCTGGCTGCATTCAACCTGCAGCAAAAAATTTTTTGGGTCATATATGGCCAAGTCACAAGATCAGTAGCCCAGTTCAATATCTCTGATTATATGGTTTATGTGGATTATATAATCCTCCATGGAGATATTGAGGTGAGAGTGTGCGTCAAAATCATAAACTGCTCACATCCCAAATTTGGACTGTCTGCCAAATACTTGTGCAATCTTTAATTCATCATCAAGTGTCCAATTCCTTGTATTTAGTCGTTTAGAAGGCTATGGATCTTCAGGTATTCCTCCTTTTCTTCCTTTGGGCAAAGAATAGCTGGTACAATTTTGATCAGCTACATCGATGCCGCCATTTTTTCTACTTGCTAATAGTGGTGCAGTAAATCCACAAAAGTAGTTTTTGAAAGGCCACACCCACACTCATCCTGATTGGCTCACATCAGTAGCAATAAGCTGATTTTGACGGATTTTAACCATTTTTGACGGTTTATACAATAAACTGTTGCCAAAAGTCGCAAAAGTTGTAATATTGAATGATATCATGGATTATTGGTGGATTTTGACTTGGTTTCTGGCAGATTTTCTTCACTTATACAAAATCTTTTTAAATATAATGCATTAAATCGACAAAATCGAGATATTGAACTGGGCTAGTGTTTCTTGGTGTTTCTCATAATCCGATTTTAGTAATCGCGATCATCTGATTTCTTCTAAAAATGATTTTGCCTGGAGGCTGTATATCACATCTTCGTTTTACCTTGGTTTTACTAACCTTCTCGTAACTAATGTTGATGTCCGCACCACGTTCCCCTAAGAAGCGGATAAAGCCTGATGGACAGGCTTCTGTCAACGCACAGAGCAGAGGGTTACAGACGAGATCGTTTCCCAGCGTGAATTGCGCGCCGTGGTCAAGGAGAACTGTGGCCAATGGCTCACTGCCCTTATGGCAGGCTAATCCCAGTGCGGTGTAGTACAACTTTTCACAACCGCCAATTTCTTGCAATATTCGTGGTCGCATCATGCAGATGTAGTGATCAGGATGTATCCCACCTTGAAGCAAATGTTCCAATATTTCTAGCCTGAAATTACGAATTACGAATTCGGAATTATATTCAATTAAAGGTTGTTGTGCAGGGGAACGGAGTTCGGCTCGTACCTGTTGCTGTCGATGGCTACATGAAGAATGCTAACGCCATCGTAAGGTAGTTCCAACGCACCATTGCTCCTAACTCGATCCAAGAAAGCCGGCAGCCAATCGGGGTCCTCGGTCACCTGACTCCCGTAGCAGGCCTTCAGCAACGCGTACCGACTGGTACGTGGCATCAGGGCTTTAACGCAACTTTCAGGCAAGAAAAAAGTTAGGAAATTGCGTGGCATTGTATCGCATTTGATATTTTACTCAAGGTGTCCGTTCCCAGTGGCGTGATGAAGTGCCGTCTTGCCGCTAGTATCCGCGTGATTGACATCCGCACCCTTATCCAGAAGATACATAACGCAGTCCAGCCATCCGTGACCTGCAGCATTTATAAGTGGTGTGTAACCGTAGTCAGCTACGCCATTAACGTTTGCGTTGCCAACTAAAAATAAAAGGCAAAGACGGAGTTAAGTCTGTGTTGCGTTTTAACAGCACAGCGAGCGAACGTGGACCGTACCTTTGCATCGCTGTTCGTGTATCAAGCGCAAGCATTCCATGTTTTTGCACTGAGCGGCCATGAAGAGAGACGTGTAGCCCCATTCGTCGGCGACATCCACGTTGGCACCGGACTCGATGAGCAGCTTAACTACGTCGGTGCAGCCCAGATATGCAGCATCCAGGATGGGAGTGTTGCCGCACTTGTCCACCGCGTTCACGTCGGCACCGTACTCCACCAAGACTCTAGCACAGTCCAAGTGGCTCTCCCTTAAAGCTGCGCAATTCCCAACGTAGCAATCGATGTTATAGTTCACAATCAATATAACCACACACGTATCCACGTACCACGGTTATGCTAGGATAAATTACGCTATATTTAAAAGTGATCTGAAGAAGTTTTTGGTCGACATCCGATGAAATAGTAAAAAATCACAACTTAAATTAGCAGTATTGTTGTCAACAGTGAGCACATTTGGTGTACTATCTTCGCTCGCAGTGATTTTTGAAGTTTAAATCGGGGGATACGGTGTAGTACGAACATCGTATGAATGTATGTTTTGGCAACGAGCTATAAATTACCAATGTGAAGAGGAGATTCGTCTTCGTTGTTGGCGATGTTGGGTTGCGCTCCATTTTGCAGCAAACATCTGCAAACTTGCGGGTGTCCTCGCTCGGTCGCCATCCAAAGAGCTGTCTCGCCATCGGAACTCCTCCAATCCATCGCAATGTCATCTGTTGGTAATACACAAAAACTCATCACAATGTGTTGGTGCCATCTAGTTCTAGGTTTTATAAGGGCTTATTTAAATTATACCGCGCTGAAGGAGACGTTCGACGATTGAAAGGTGACCTTTGAAGGCGGCGATGTGCAACTCACGATATCCTAAGTTCGCCAAATAATCCGACGGCGTGCAATCTTCATCCATTGGACTTTCAGACCTTTCAGATGAACTATCGTCATCTGTTTCTACGGCCGCCTGCATTCAAGATGTTCGTACGACCACGTTTCTTTGAAATGCACAGCTTAAAAACACCCGCGGCCGAATGTCGGATCTCCTTGGTGCTATAGATAGTAGTGTGGCCAGATGCCCAGGCCCAAAAATCCCCCAGTGGGACCCATGGAAAAGTCGTATCAAATTCATATCAAACTCGATCTGGACCCCCAGATCCAATTGGATCCAATTCATGTTAAAAATTGGGTTCCATGATTCGGATCTGTTGAAATTACATGTTAAACATATCCAAATTTAGATGAAATGCATCGACGTCACGGGTGACGTCACATGTTCGATTGGCGTCACATTCATACCATCCGAGCGTCACCGTGGCGGGCGTCATCGCGGGCACCATTTTGACGAGCGCCATCTGGTGTTTGCAGAATAGACTAGAGCCGCATTCGCCACAGCGCATTCGCAACCAAACAACTTGGCTAGCTTGATGGCGGGTGTTTTTGAGCTTGGTTTTCAAGGAAACGTGGCCGCATGCTCGGCGTCGATTAATGCGGCAATAGAATCCGGAGACGATGGTTTGTTTGAAAGTCTAATAATGCAGAAGGATTGTGTGGTGGATGTGGTCGACATCAACGGATGGTTTCCTTTGCACGTGGCCGCCTTCGAAGGTCGCCTTTCAATGGTGCAACGTGCGATTGGACGTGGAAAAATGGTAACTAAATGTTGTATATATTATTACAGAAGCCGTTAGGATCGATTTGGGGACTATTTTCAGGGGCGAGACAGCTCTTTGGTTCGCGATCTTTAAAGGACACCTGGAAGTTTGCAGATGTTTGCTGCAAAATGGAGCACAAGTGAACATCGCTGATGAAGAAAAAGAATCTCCACTTCATATCGGTATTTTGCATGCAATTTGGTTGGCTGCATCAATTCTCTATCCAAAATTTACAGTGATTTTGGCTAATAAACTCGATTTCTCCGATAACTAACGGTTTAATCGAAAACTTACCGTTAACCAAAATTGTTCCGGACGTCGAAATAATCTTCCGACATACTTTCCAGTATTCTCGGAAACTTATTTTCCGTTTGGTAACCGCATGTGTATGTCATCATGCGAGTTACGTCAAAACCGGTTACCAAACGCAAAGAGTAAGTTTCAGAGAATACCGGAGATTATGTCGGAAGATGTATTTCGACGTCCTGAACAATTTTGGTTGACGGTAAGTTTTCGATTAAACCGTTAGTTATCGGAGAAATCGAGTTTATTAGCCCAAATTAGCTAAACTCACTGTGACATGCACACATAGAATGCAAAAACCAAACAAAGCCAAAATACAGAAATAATCGCACATTTTGCCTTTCGAATGCAAAACGACAGTGAAGCCTGTCTATTGTGGAAACTGGTGAAGTATTATAATACCAAAGGTTTTACAGCATGGGCCACGTGGTCACATATACAGGGGTTGGGCAATGAAATTGGAACACCAGTCTTTTTCACATGCATGTCAATGGAAAACAGGGTATAGTAAAATTGTTGCCAAAATTAGAGAAATATATATGGACACACTCAATTTTTTTATTGAATACAGCTAATATACGTCACTACAATGTGTACATTTCGGATTTTAAATAACTATTGAACTTTTCATTTTTTTAAAATGAAACTTATACTGGACAATGAAATTGAAACACCTGTGGTGATTATCGATGTACGTTCACGCGGATGAACTAACACCAATTGTTGCATTGGGATTAATACAGCTGTAATGAAGCGACATTTGGACTGCGCTAGACTCTTGCTACAGTACGGTGCCAACGTGAATGCTGTCAACTCAAACGGTCATACTCCTATCCTCCATGCTGCACTACATGGCTTCAGCGACATGGTTACCCTGCTCACCGAGTCCGGCGCCAACGTCTATGTGACAAGCAGTCGCGGCTACACTCCGCTGTTCCTGGCAGCTCAGAATGGACATCTGCAATGCATGCGGTTGATTCACGAAAAGTTTTGCCACGGTACGAACAGTCTTGGTTACACGGTTAAACGCAAAGTCATCTTTGCCTTCTTACTGTAGATGGCTACCCAAACGTGGATGTTGAAGCCGGCGACGGTGCGACGCTGCTGGTGATTGTCGCACAGAAAGGATATCTGGACTGCGTACGGTACCTTCTGGACCAGGGTGCGGATGCCGATCACGCTGCAATGAATGGCGTCTTGGCGATTCATCTAGCAACTTGTGAAGGCCACCTTGGGTAAAATTTCAAATTCGATACTGCAGTGCGCAATATCCTAATGTTTTTGTTTTGTTGCCTGGCAGTTGCGTTAAAGCTTTGCTGCCGCATACCAGTCAGTATGCGTTGTTGAAGGCATGCTATGGGAGTCAGGTGACAGAGGACCCCGATTGGTTGCCGGCTTTCTTGGATCGAGTTAAGGGCAACTGTGCATTGGAGCTACCCGAATATAGCGATAGTGTTCTTCATCTAGCTGTTGAGTGGGATAGGTACGAAAGAGTTTGATGTGTCTGTTTATGGCTTGAAAAACTTTTATTTATTGCATTATATTTCAGGCTTGATATATTGGAACATTTGCTAGAAAGTGGGATACACCCCAATCACTACATCCAATTATCACGACAACGAATATTGAACGCAACTTACGGTTCTGAAGTGTTGTTCAATACCGCCCTGGGAGTAGCCTGCCGCAAGTTCAGCGTGACAATGGTCACCGTTCTCCTTGACCATGGCGCGCAATTCACTCTTGAAAACGATCTCATCTGTAACCCTCTGCACTGTGCGCTGGCAGCACCCTGTCCATCAGGCTTTATCCGATTCTTAGTGGAACGCGGTGCGGACATCAACAGTCACGTGAAGGTCAGGTTATTTAACTATTTGGTCACATGACTTGGCCATAATTCCATAAAGTCTTAAAGGACATCCGACAGTATATTTCCTAAATTTTTATTGCATTTTTTTGGGTACTTTTCCCAAAGTATGAGATTTTTCGATGCAGTACTTTTCCCAGAATAAATTCACTGAAAAGTAACGTGAGGGATCTTATAAGATCCCACTCATGACGTAAAAAGCATCATAGGCGCCAGTAATGGCATGCCTGCGTGCAGCAAAATCAGGTGCTATGGACACTGAACAATATGGCGGATGACGAGTGTAACCCGTCAGCATTGGTTTGGCGTTCTAATCGATTCAACCACTTTCTGGGCATCTTGATGCGAGTATCTGGGCCTTAACAGTGAAGGTGTGATGCGGAATATAGGAACTGCAGTTGTGCCATACGTGCAGTGAAAATCGGCGGAAAATTCAAACTCATCATTTCGTAAACTGGTCACAAATCTGTCAATAATTGGTTGTTTTACATAAATTTTATGTTATACTACTATTTGTAATCAAATACACATTGATATGGAATGCAGTTTTGGTGGGGCTGCAAAATCGTGTCGGATGTCCTTTAAAATATTGATTTTACTTGAATATTGAATGCAGCCAGTGTTGATGTGATTATATTGATATAAGTGCTGAATCTAATTGCAGGATGACAATCATGTTCCTCCAGCTATATCTATTGCATTCAAGCACCCGCACCTGCTTCACGAACTGTTGGTGTTGGGTGGTCGCTTAAAAAACTGGGACCCTCAAGTACTGGGTGGTGTTGGACACACATTGGTGGAAATGATCAGGGATCCGCTTTGTCGCAATGACCTATTGAAGGTGCTCTTGGTTCTTGTGCACTTCGCGCCCCGCCATCAATTCAGGCTGCTGTGTTCAACTTTGAAATCCATCTGCAAAGTCAATCGGAACGTGTCGCAAATCAGATCGACCGATCTGGACCAAGAGCTGGGTAAGCGTTTGTCAAATGCATATACAGTGGAAACCGTTTACAGTATCCGGGATACTTAGAAACGGTTTCTACTATACGTATATGGAGCTACTGGTTCACTTAAATGATTATATTATTTGTTACCAGCTTCGCAAGAAAGTCTGCTTCAACTTTGTAGGCACAAGACGAGAGAAGCGCTGATGATGCGAAAAATATTTATCCTTGAATCCGACATTTTAACTCTTCAATTGCCGCAACGTCTCCGAGAGTACCTTATGTTCCATCTTTAACTTTTGTGAAGTGTTTAAGGTCCTTTCGCGGGTTTACATTGGCATAATCGAGACAGTTTTGTGCAATGTTGGAGTTCTGGTCTTCAAGCAGGCAGTTTTTTAGAGCGTCGTAGTTTGGCACACGAAATACATGCAATCACTACGACGCTTTCACTGATAATTGTTTCGATGTTCGTACTCCACCATATTCACCGATTTAAAGCACTTCTGACAGGGGTTTTGAAGTTTCTGAGATTATTGGCTTTTTAAGTACAGCTTGTGCCCCTTATAACACTGGCGCAAGCAGAAATTTATTAGAAATTTAAAAAAAAAGTTACGTGTGTTTTACAGATCCGTGACGTCACGCCTTGTGCAGCCGTAGTAGAGCCCTATGGCGTGCCGCCGATCGCCGCCTCGGCCGTCGATCGTCTCGGTCGTCGTAAGCGAACAACGAGCGCCCCGTACTCGCAGCCGCTTGCGAGCCAATGCCGTTTCCCGCCACATGTGGTAAAATGTTCATAACTTTTTTTTTTCAATTTCTAATAGATTTCTGCTTGCGCCAGTGTTATAAGGGACACAATCTGTACTTAAAAAGGCGATAATCTCAGAAACTTCAAAACCCCTGTCAGAAGTGCTTGAAGTCGTGATTTTTTACTAGTTGATCGGATGTCGACCAAAAACTTCTTCAGATCACGTATAATCATATCAAAGTTTATTAAAGTACATTTTAAGCAATTGCAATGTCGGATCCAACTGGGCCCTAGCCTCAACATTCTTTGGACTTCACATTTTTCAAAACGGACTTTAAAGGTACGAAGCATGGTTGACTGAAGAACTCCTCGTTGAGGCCACTTGATGATACGCTGTGTAGCACAAGCAACACTTCATGAAATGATCTGCTAACTGACGAACGTTGCACGCCAAAACGGTACGCTATGTCTTGATCGAACAAATTCAAACGTGTTTTCATGAAAAACAGAACACATTTCATGAACTTTGACAATTTCCTTCCAGGTTTAATTAAGGGCTTGACAAGTTCAAATAGTACTTCAAATATATGCCAGTCACGAATGCCAGTGTAAAATAGCAGCAACTGCGGGTCATTTTTGAAAGCATCTTTTGTAAAAAGGTTTAAGCCCGGAATATTGTTTTCAACAGGCAAGATAGGAATCTCATTCTTTGGAATTGAATTAGCTTTGACTGATTGTAATTCAGACTCCAAGGCTGCAATTTTTAATTTAAATGCGTAAGATCTCTCGGCCTCAGAAACTATTGCTCTATCATCGCGTTCGGAAAGTTGTCGCCGAAAGTCTTCATCCTTCCGACGCAGCTGATCGTGTAATCCAGCAACTTCAGCTTGTGATGCCCTTAGTTTTGCATCCATTGTTCTGATGTTCTTCATTGTTAAGTCAGTTTGGCAATAAACACCGGTTTCAATGATCACCTTTCGGTGTTTGTGGAAGTCCTTACTGGTGCTATTTTGCTGAGAACTTTGGGCTTTCTTTTCATTATTGCTGCAATTTTGCTCAGAACTTTGGGCTTTCCTTTCTTTATTGCTGCAATTTTGCTCAGAACTTTGGGCTTTCTTTTCGTTATTGCTGCAATTTTGCTCAAAACTTTGGGCTTTCTTTTCGTTATTGCGGCAATTTTGCTCAGAACTTTGGGCTTTCTTTTCGTTATTGCTGCAATTTTGCTCAGAACTTTGGGTTTTCTTTTCGTTATTGGTGCTATTTTGCTCAGAACTTTGGGCTTTCTTTTCGTTACTGCTGCAATTTTGCTCAGAACTTTGGGCTTTCTTTTCGTTAATGCTGCAATTTTGCTCACAACTTTGGGCTTTCTCTTCGTTATTGCTGCAATTTTGCTCAGAACTTTGGGCTTTCTTTTCGTTATTGCTGCAATTTTGCTCAGAACTTTGGGCTTTCTTTTCGTTATTGCTGCAATTTTGCTCAGAACTTTGCAACGAGACTGCTTTCCTTTCACTGCGATTCTTACTTCTTTCGTAACGGCCGTGGTCCCGCTGTTTTGTCTTGTATCCCATATTTTTATGCGGTACCCAATTTGGGTTCAAATTGTCCAACAACTTTGCAGGTTTACCTATAAACAAAAAATTCTTAACATATTTCTTCCTTTATTTTGTTCACTTTGTGTATGGTACTCACCATCAAAATGACAAGAGCAAACCCGAGACAGATTATTAGGTGTCCAGCCTTTACGACGAATTGCAAGTACAAACTTTGCCCTGCGCTCTTTGGTAAGTGTTAACTGTTGTTTGCCTTGATGGGTAATAATTTTTGGAATGCGATGATATGAGCACTTATCTCTGTTTGAGCGATGATGGCAGTCATTAACACAGCACCAATGCATATTTCCTGTGAAAATCAAAAATCATTTCAAAGTCTAAACCATGAAAACATTTTAATCGCAGCCTATCGGCATTAAAATACAGAACCAACCTCGGAACCAACCACGTAATAAGAGAATTAAAATAAATTCACAGATACTATACACAGTATAATCTTAAAGGGGAACTGACAAGGTTTTGCAACATATCCTGAAAAAACTAGCATTTGATTGCCACTAATTTAGGAACATTGTCTGAAAATTTGAGGCTATTTGAAGCATTATTGCCACAGATGTCATTTATTTAGTTTCATGTATGGGGTAGTATATTGTGAGATACGTACACTGGAGCGCCATTGATAAGCTCTGCTATTGGCTGAAACTGCAGAGGTGCTTGGCTTCATTGGCTGAAAATTCAAATTTTGCCAAAACAGGACACTGTGACACTAGCGCGGTGACATGGTCCTTCCATGATGCACTCTTTAACTAGACATCACTTTTTGTAACAATTTTTAAAACAAGTTTTGCTTGCACCAATCGTTTTATTGACATATATTCTATAGAATTACACAATTTCCAGGGTATGTTATAAAACCTTGTCAGTTCACCTTTAATTATCCAGGGTTTAATATGGATGCCAAAAAATGGAATCATGTGGAAAACACTTGTAGCAAGCTTGTAGTGTTTCTACCGGTTTCTACAATAAAATAACCTGCAGGAAATCTTATGCAGGAGATTCGGGTCAGAACTTTAAGTCACAATTTTGGATTTGCGTAAATTAAAACCATGAAGAAAATCGATAAAAACTTACAGATTGATTATCGTACAACCAACTCTTGATGCAACCAGAATCCTGGGCGAAAACACGGGTGAAATGCGCTGACAACGGCGAAAACTCGCTGAAAATTGGGATGTCAACTCAACGTGGCTGCCATTACCCAACTGACTGTGCATGCGCGGGAAACGTGACGTCACACACAGGGGCGTGCCCTCCTGCGCAAGTCATTTATTGATTTCTGTGTTCCTCTTCTAATTTGATGGTTCATTGCACTATATTCATCAGTTTTAAAGTAATATTAATGTGGTTTGTTATGTAAACAACTTTTCTTATCCGAAAATCCGACGAAAATCTATATGTTTGGAAAATTAACACGGGCGTCAAACTGTACCGCGCGTCAAAACGTCATAATGTACCAGCGTGAAAACGTCACGGCGTCAAATTGTCCAATCGTTAGACATGTTGCGCTGTAACATCTCTCCCGAGAATTTCCGCATTAATAACGTCTTTCACAGGTGAAATTATAGTTCCCGTCAATAAAACAACCCTAAGTTAGAATAATTTTGATGTTTTCAGCATTTATCGACGGTTTTCGCAAACATTAGCAGTTCGTTATTGGTTTTATTTTCCATATTTTCGAACGTAGTAAGTTTGTTCGCCACCAGGGCGGCGCTCGAGTTGACCTAAAATCCAAAATGGCGGCCATCGCTCGACACGGTTCACTTCGACCGCTTCGAATGCTGAACGTTTTTGGATTAAAACTCACCAACCGTGCTACATCCACGGCAAATAACGACACTACTGCTGTTGACAACCAAATTACTCATACCGGACAAGTGAGATTGTCGTTTTTCTGTTTGCAAAACCTAATTTAAATTTGAAAATGTCCCGAAAATCGTCATATTTTCTCGAGTCGATCTCCATGTTTTCCGTTTATATTTTCGCAGAAATTCGACGATACCGATTACAGATTGGCTAGATTCACGTCAAGACCGAAAGAGGTATGAAGTAGGATTAGTAAATAACACGATTTAGTTGAAATAAATGTAATTTTAACGAAATTTTCGTTGCTAAAAATTTTCAGGTCAATCAAAGATTCGCCATTGATTTGATTGCGGAAATTCCCCCAAATCCTATAAATTCAAGCTCAACTTTTTGCGACGGTGGTGGAGGACCTTTAGGACACCCTAAAGTATATATTAACGTGGTATGTATATTTATATACACACAAAAAATAATTGTGTATTTAAAAATTAAAATAAACCATTTTTTTTAAAGGACAAACCTGGAAATCATATTTGTGGATATTGTGGACTTCGTTTCTACAAAGATGACCACAAACATCATTAAATATTAGATAAAAACATGGAAATGAATAGGTGTTAATGTAATAACAATTGTATAGTTTGTAGAATATTGTAATGAATAAAAGGAATTAATTTAAAGTTGATTTTAATTTTCAAACTAACAAAAATTTCAACTATTTTGTGGAATTGTTGGGATGAAAATGGATCGTACTTGAGAATGAAGTTTGGCTATTTCTGCATCTTCTTTTTCCAGTGACCTTATGGATAATGCGAATTGAATAGCACCTGTGAAATATAAAAATATAATATAACATTTATGTTCCATTTATGGTGGCCCAAACAACAACTCACCTAAAGCGCTCGAACTAAAAAACTCACAACTTCACTGTGCAGGACTATTCAGGTCACAAAATGTGTTTTCTGTTTCCAAACCGAACAGGTCACCACCCACCGATATGTACCGACGTGTACCGATGTACAAGTATACACATTCGATACACTTGCGATACAACAATACATGTTCGATACGTGTAATCATGCAAAAATACACGTTCGATACATGTAAACATGCAAGAATACACATTCGATACACGACGAATACATGTTCGATACGCGTTCGATACATGTAAAAATGCAATAATACATGTTCGATACATGAAAACATGCAAGTATACATGTTCGATACATTTAAAGATGCAATAATACGTGTTCGATACACGTTCGATACATGTAAAGATGCAATATATACATGTTCGATACATGTAAACGCATGTAAACCTCGATGTAAACAATGAGCTCATTGATGTAAACATGCAAAAAGCACGTTCGATACGTGCAAACATGCAAGAATACATGTTCGATACATGTAAACGCATGTACTAAAATGCATCGATACCCGATACCGATGTAAACGCGTGTAAACCTCGGTGTAAACGCATGTAAACATCGTTCGATACGCTACCGATACATGTATAAATGCATCGATACCCGATACCGTGTAAAAACCAAGGAGGTTAGAGTAGGAATGGAGAGGGCATGAGCTACCCTTCCCCTGTTTAACAATTGAAGCTGGTTTTGGACCAGGTGCAGGGTGCTAACCACGCCCCCTGCAGCCACCTTGGCAGCCAAGCTTGCAGCCAAGGGGCTG
>JAQFZQ010001898.1:0-16617 GCA_034696005.1 Glomeris marginata
CTGACCCATTTCAAAGGGGTGCACGGTTACAGGTGTGCAGGTGATGACGACTGGTAATGTCAACCATGCACCCCTTTTAAATGGGTCAGCCCAGACATGACTCCGCCCTCCTGGCTCAATTTTTCGTTGAAACAACAGTAACTTATGATCGAATCTGAACACCTAGGTCATATGAAATACTGATACAGTGGGTGTGTGTGATATCAGCAGCATGGCTTGACTGCATCACACCATTCTCTCAGGTGTGTTTTAACGACATGTAGAACATAAAAATTTGCATTTGATGTAGAACTATAGGTATATATTTGGCACTTTGGCGATTTTATAATTTTCAGGATTTTTAGAACCACTGTACTATAGCCTGGTACAGAATGGAGTCCTGCAGTCCCGCAGTCCCGCAGCTAACCTAACGTAACCTCCAGCAGACCCGCAGTCCCACAGTGGCGGGACTGCGGGACTCCTAAAAAAATTCCAAAATTTTGAAACTATGACATTTTTTGGAATAATTTGGGAATTTTTGGCGATTTGGGATGGGGGGGCATACATTGCTGGGAATTAAGGAAATAATGGTAATATATATTGGGAACCAAGGAGGGTTAAATATCACATTACCGGTGGAGAACTTGAATTATTGTTTCTCGTTTAATGAAATTGTACATTTTGAAGCAATATTTATAATGTTATACAGTAAAACCTGTGTATAACGAACACCCACGGGACCGGAAACCGTTATAGAAAGTGATTTTCTTATGGAAACTGTCTCTAAGGGGCTAAACAGACTTCTGTTTTCGACAGGTTTCCGCTTGGTTCCGGTATAGGCAGCTAGGTTTCACTGAATTTTGAATTTAAAAATTGATATATAAACAAGTTAGAAATTTCTTTCAGGATCATTGAGCGTTTCTATGATTCAAAATTTGTTTACTGCTGCACAGCGTTTCCAAAACTTAACAGCATCGCAGTGAAGCCCATGCATGGGTTGCTTTTAAAATTACATGTACCTACCTACACCTATGTTGTGTCGACTTCATTAATAATGAAATTAGCTTGCAGTTACAAATTAATTGCGCCTAGTTAAATTAGGAAATGGCAGAGAACAATGAAATTAAAAAAAGGTATTCTTATTGACAGAAACTTGCAATCACAATGCAGACGACCAGTTAGTTGGATGCCAGAATCACTTAAAACTTATACACTGTAAATCAAATTGGTATAATTTGCTGTATTCCAAGGGATTTACAGTTGTTTTCCGCAAATTTGGAATATTAATCTGATTTACACCACTGTATCATCTTAGAACAAATACCGATATTATGTTCCCTACAGAAACATATTTGCGATTTTTTTTTATGAGCAAACTATTATTTGGCATTACTGAAATACTGCACAGCCCTGCGATAGTTCTGCAGCAGAATATACAAAAATCGTTTTAAATTTTCAGAAACGCTCGATACTCCCGAAAGAAAACTGATGTGCTAACTTTCTATATAAAATATGTGGTTACCTACCAATATACATTTTCCCAATTCCTCGCAGTTACTCGTGCTACTTTTGTCAACATGTTGTCATTTTCACAGTTATGAAATGTGTACACAGATTACCTGATTGCCTGTCTAGCAATGTGCCAGAATTGTCGCAAAATTAATTGGAGAGGGAATTAGTGTAGCTCTATAGCCCAGTTGACACAACATCTGCTTGGAATTCAGAAGGTTGTATAGACCCAGGCTCCACCCAATGTGCTCATTGCTTCACCAGATCGAAGATTTTCTCTCTCTCTCACTTTATAGGTGCCCGAATAGCAATCGGCATGTTAGTACTCTGCATGGTCACTTTGAAAATACAGTCGACTCCGTTTATTACGAAAATGATCGAAAGCCATTTAGCTCGATATATGCGGAGTTTGTTATAAGCGGACTAGCAAAACATTTCTTCCTTTTTTCAAAGCTGAAACTTACACCGCATATTGAATCAAAGGGGTTCAAGTATATAAAGTAATTGCACTTTTGTACAGTGAAGAAATCATGTTATGTGGAACACCCTGCTAATACGTTGCTGTATGTATAGGATGTACTGCAGTATAGGTAAATTAATTGTGTCTGACGACTGAACTGAAATAACTCATTTGTCACATCAATTTCCGGGACAGCAAATTAGAAATATATACTACGTGATTAATCTAGCTAGCCTGGTCTCGATTGCAATACGGATCTCTCGCCTAACACCCAGATTTGCAACAGTACGTGTTTGTATTACTGAATGATGGGTAAACAGGAAAAGGTTACAAAGGCTCTTTTCACGCCGTTTGCTATGTATACATATATGTATAGTTGGTTCTTCTATCCATGGACAGAAAAATTGCAGCATTTCGCTTCGTGCGCTGATGAAGTCTTCACATTTGTATTGAAATGGAAATCCGTCTAGCTAGTTCTTGAATATTTTCGCATTTCAAAGTTGTTGCGCTTTTGTATTGTTAGTTGGCAGTTAAATAGCAACTATCAGTTTGACATCTTCGCACGGTCGATTGAGTAACATCAACAGTTAATAGCGCATATCCTCGTATGAAGCGAAAGGAAGTATCCGGCTGTGAAGGGGTGGTGACCGTTCTGTAAGTTCTAGATAAGGTTGCCAAAAGCTATTTGCGGTTTATGCTTCGACGAAGCGATGATGAACGCATAACCTCAATACATGTTGTATTGTATACTTCGATATGCAGCCAGAAGTTTTATCATATAGATGACTTTTTAAAGCTAATATGGCGATATCGCTGTTAAACGTAGCGCGTTTTGCAGAACCTGCAAAATGGACTAGAAAATGTATTTGCAGCAAAAATACTATCCAATATACATGTAATTGTCGATGTGTGCGCGACAAAATGCAGCCAGTATTTTTTTTTGGCAAAAATATATTTCAAGCCGGGTGTCAGTAAAATCGATTAGGCTACTGCATGTGCTGCGACTTGTATTGTGTGGTAAATGCACTGCAATAACGTTATCTTCATGAGGAGGTCATCATCGTTGAACATTTCATATATGCGCAGGGGAATGAATATACACTCTTGTATGTGTATGATATTCCAAAGTTTGTCTGTTTAACTTTGTGGTACGTTACATTTATAAGAGCGTTCAACTGAAATTAGATCTCTATTTTTATTTGGACAATTTAAAAGATACATGAGTATGTTTGGGTCAGTAAATTAAAGCAATATGTTAGGAAGTTGCATGGGAAAGGATTCGTTTGAAAAACTCACCGTTGGCTTTCAGGAATTCTTCATACTGCTTGAAGTGATGACTGATACCATCCAAGGAATAGGACTTGTTGCTCATTAAATCACTTGATCACATCAACAACAATACCTGCATCCAAGTTCAGTAGTTGTCAATTTACAGTTTATTAGGGTTTGAACAAATGAAAGAACAGTTGTAAAGGCTAATTTCAATGGAGACATTGTGACCCTATAGTGATCATGTGATCTAAAGATCAACTCAAGTGATATTTTTCACGGATGGAATCTGCCATCTCCTCATACAGTAGAATTGGTGCCTTATGCCAACGGTGACTTTTTCTAAAGAACCCTTGTGCATGCAACTTCTTTACATATTGACCCATACATACTTATGGATCCTTTAATTTGTCCAAATAAAAAATTATTATCTAGTGGTAAGTCGATGACCGTAGGTGGTCAACTGGCTCGAAGCAACGTGATGGTCGAGAGAACGTAAACAAGCGACCTCATATAAAGGACCCACATTGCATCCTTCAAGAGAGCCTAAGTGACACAAGAGTATACCACAGCCTGACCATGCATTAATCGCCCTGAGTATACAGGGTGGATAAAAATGTGTATCTTTTTTATAGCTTTTTACCCATGACATGTATCAAAAAAGTAATACTGCGAACAAATAGGAATTCATGTGCCCATTCCAATGGTGCCAAAATTGCCTAACCTTGACCCTTGTTTCAAGGTCATCTGCGCCAACTTTTAGCCGTTCAAGATAGGGCACAATTTCGAATTAGGTGGTTGCAAAGAGCACATCCTAATTTGTTAAAAAAAAAACATTATTTTCAGAAAGTTTAGTGCATTTTTAAACCATGGGAAAATTTTTAATATGATGAATGCTGTACTCTGCACCTGTACCTAGGGATGCTGCACTGCAATGATTCACTCCATTCTCATTTATCTAACCAAATATTGGCTGCGCTTTTGCTCCAACCGTTTTGATATAATTCGTGTAAAATCGTATGTTCCTCATACATTGATAACACGTAGATATAATCAACCTAATCTTTGATAACACTACAACTTTCCGATTTAATTCATTATACGGCTGTAAATCCGGCTGTTGAAGATAGTCTGACAACTATGAGTTTAGGATTGACCAGAAGTCGAAGGACTTGTCCACAACAGAACGTTGCTTGAATGTGATAAACTGCTTCTGCATGATTATGATGTTCCGTCATTAGTATATTGATGATTATTCCTTTTAGTCGATCTTGTTTGTATGGTGGACATAAATTATCACTATATGTAGTGATCAAGTTTTTCATGCTTGCATAATGTAGCCCCTATATGTACAATAGCGGGTTCAAAATCTGTCCCTCTGTCACATGCAGGCTAAATATATCAATTTTTGCTACAGATTTTGTAGCCACGTTTATCGCATGGGTTCAATGCGATTTCGAACATTTTGCACTCTGAGTAAGTTTAGTGGTGCATGTTTTATTACCCATCTGCATGCAACACACCTGGAGTCACGAGCTGTCTGCATGCTGCCTTTGGCATCAATCGCATAGAAAGTAGAACTGCCCCAGACCACTGGGGAAATATGCGTATACATATACAAGTTTATGTGCATAGTTTAGTGAACTTCAGAAAATTATTAAATTGTTTGAATTGAATTCGCAAATTAGTTTCCTGTTTCTATATTTCACCTACATTTACCATATAGAAGAAATTATGTATTTATTCCACTCCACATTGCCTATTGTCTGTTGACAAATCTTCCTGTTTTGCAATTTTAATGACAATTAAACATGGAAGTTGGCTTACATGCTTCGTTTATTGTTATGTGAAATTATTTCTGCTGTTTTCTTGTACCCCCTCCTCGATTCACATAAAGTTTTAAGTCCTGTTTTATTTAGTCTTTATGCTCAATAACTATATATGTAGCGGTCTTGGGGGCATAAATGTACATGTACCTATACAGCCTTCAGTTTTATTCGGAGAATCTGATGGACTATACTAGACCACTTGTAACATTAAGAATGATTGAATTTGCTGTAAATGTAAAAGCGCAGTTTCAACAAATCGAACTCACTTTGAGCTTTGAATGCATGTAATGGATATGGCGCATATTCGTAGGCCGTTTTATGACTGCATTTAGACGTTGTCACGGCAACAAATGTGGGTTTCCCGTCGAGTTCCTGCAGAGTCGGAAGGAATCCAATGCTAAATTATTCCCGTATATGCATAAGAACCCCGTCATGTTGAACGTTTGGTGACCTCCTACGAAAATTGTCGCTCACCAGCAATCGGCGGAAATGTTTCCGGCTCAGTGAATACTCGTTTGAACGTGATGTGAAAATTTAAGATTTGCGACAAGTACTGGTTTGGTCAATTGCCAGCATTTTACATATTTTTGCTGCGTTGGCTGAAAAATGGAGCAATTTTGTGGATAATCATCTTGTTAAATCCCCGTTCTCTAATCTATCGCATGCAGCAGGAGCCTGCATTTTTCTTTCCCTTCACTTGTTGCGATAAAGCAAATGGTATGATATTGTTTCCTGGAATGATTTTCGTGTTTTGTTTTTGAAAGTACTGTGGTGGTTTATTTTAAGGTCCCACAAAAACCCTCTTCAGGGTACAAGTAAATTCAAAAAAATTCCAAAACTTTTGGGTGTAGACTTCGCTGGATGACTGTTGATAGGAAGCGTGTTAAGGACGATGGTACTGGAACACCTTTTTCCCTCTTGAGTTGGCTCTAACAATGCATTGGACTAGGGGTGACCTAGCAGTACTAAGTTACCTATGTGGCTGGCCACCAGATGGCAATAGGGCTGTACAGCTGAGACCAAACCCAGATGGGTTGCTCTGGTGTCTTCGCTGCAGGTGATGATGACCCTGGAGCCTTCTTAAGAAGGTCCTTCAGTGGTGATGATCCAGACCAGGGGAGATGGCAGTAGGTTGAAGACAGAACTGTTGTACTATGGTGGTATAGATGAAGTTTTGCTGTGGTTTTGCCAATCAGTACTGTCCCAGTACTGTGCACTAGTTTTGGATGGACCGAACCCATTGTTATACCAATATCACTATACTGAAGCCACATCCAAGATTTCAGCACGGGGTGAAAAGCCAGTGGGAGGTAAAGGGAGTTCCTTTATAAGAAGCATTTTTGTTATTCCACGAGGTGACAAAATGGATTTCATAAGGGCAGCAACACCCTCCTCTATGGATGCACTGGCTCAAACACATGCTTGAAAACATTTTAGTGATGCGACTGTTCGCTTTCAAACACGCTTACCTTTGGAAGTTGTACATTCACTAATTTGTTAATGGCTTTTTATTAGGCAGAGTGCTGTTATAAAGAAATTCTCTTTTACGAGCATACCCTAGCTTACAAGAGACAAAATAATAGATCACATTGTGTGCCGTTATAGGGAGATTTCCACTGTAAATTGCATGTTTATATTTGAATATACACAGAAAAATTACAACTCATCGAGCTGTGAGCCCAACATGCCATGCAGTTACAAGGAATTGTGTGTCGCATGATGCAGTACGATGGAAAGCTCGATTTGGTGAACTAAGCAATTTTGGCCTGCATATATGCAACATTTGCTGATTTTTTGATAGTGCCATTCAGCAAACACGTCCGTTGAACTGAATAAAATCCAATACAAGCGACATGCTCTGCAGGAAAACAAACATTAAATCTCACCCGTTACATTTGTCGGTTCGCTTCACAGCATTGCTGTCGTGCATGGAGCCGAATTTATGGTCTGCTATACTTCGCAGGCCGCTCAAGCGAGCAGCAAACTGAAGAGGTGTTTCCACCTGATAACAAGTGTGAAAACAGACTGACCATAAATTCAGCCTGAATGATAAAATGTGTTCTATATCGCAAGGTACCACAAAATTATAGAAGCAAGACAAAAATTTGGGGTTGAATTTGTAAATGATCATTAACAGTTTATGACATCAGGAGTCGATACCCAGCATTACAGTTTAGATCACTCGGTCTGAGAGCGCAAGATGTCACAATTTTAACTTTCTTGTAGGTATACTCGTCCTTTACTGTTTTGGCAAACAAGATTATTGCGGAATTATTCGGTAGTTTTCTTGATAAATGTGACTGCTAACGATCGACACAAATATATGACCGTTATATTGCACTGTTCGAAGAATTTATTTTTAGCTTTGAATAAAAGTATGTTTGGCGACGGAGTCTGGCCATGGTAAGAGATTAGGGCTTGGTGGGGAACCCTGCGGCACGTCACTGTAATCCATGCCAAATCCGTGGCTGTTTTATCAAGTAAAAATCCTTTGGTCGAGGGAATGAACGGGGGTGGGGGTGGAGGTATCCATGGGGTGCCGTCGGGATGGATGAAAGGAACTATGGCATACCGTGGAAGGCGCTGGCTAAGATGAGAATCGATAAAGACGTTGCACATGCAGTAGCTATATACAAGACGATTATATACTGTAGATATAGCAGAGACGAAAGAGCAATGCTGGAAAAAGTGTCATTCTATACAGCGTATATAGTGTAAAGATGCAGAGATAGATAACGGAAAAGGACGCTTGGGAGACCCTCCTACTGCTTTTATGAGCTCCGCTCTTTATAGGACATGATGGAGCTGTGGAATAAATCTGCGAATTAAAGTTGTCAGGTTAATATTTAAAAACTCGATTTTTAGCTATTGATTTTTTATTTTATGTGCGCGATGAGTTATGGAGCTTAGGAATGGAGTGCCAATTTAATGGAAATATGCATGTACACGACAGATTTAGTTGGCATAACCGATGAAATTGAGTATGGCCGCATATTTATGTGCCATATGTTGCCACAAAATTAGCAATTTTTGGTCAAGATTGAATAATCATATATATTTGCTTCATATATAGCGCAATTTGCGACTCCCTTCCTATAAAAAGTACAATATACCAGCAATTCGACTATAGGAATAATGGCTATAGTAAAACCTGCAATTGGCGAAATCGCAAAGCATCAATGGTTGCCACTTTTATTCTGCCTTATTATGGGGGACTTCGTTAAAAATTAGTTTGCTTCTGCTATTTCTAGATTTTCAGCTATACGTTTCTAATTTTAAATTACAATTTGTGGATTTATCTATTGGCAGGTGCTTTAAATCTTATTAAATCGCTGTCAATAATGTGTTCCTGATGATGACATGCGTGTGTTGAAACTAGTTGGAATAAACCACTATATCAGTTATGTACGTTCGTTTGGCGTAAGGAAAAGTGTGGTGTCTATAATAGTTTATATAGAGCTTTTGCACAACGCGTCACGGGTGACGTCACCCGTGTTGCGGAGGGGAGAGGCATCATCCATCTTGGAGGATAACGAACACGAGCAGCCATAGACGTTAAGCGCTGAAGATGGTGTTGTGTTGCATTTATGGCAGATCCTTCGCATCTGATGACAATTCACATTTTAAAATCGTGTATTAAGGTCAACTCCTGCAATCTGGGCGATTTTAAATTCATAGCGTTCTTTGGCTTGTGTTTCCAAATGGAAAAAGTGAGGCGATCTTGCCATTTCAAATGGGCGAAAGCTATATATTCCTCCAAGATGGCGAAGCCAAGTCACGTGCTGCAAAAGCCCTATAGGATTTTAAAAAGTCAGCAATTTTTGCTCTAACTCTCTCTAGGAACGTTATTTCTGCATAAAGCAATTTAACATGTATATGAAAGGCAGCTGTTTACCAACAAAGCCAGCTGCCGAGTGTCGTAAAACTTGTTAAATACCTAGCATGCGCCTCAATAAAATAATTTACTCAC
The DNA here is from genome assembly GCA_034696005.1 of Glomeris marginata. Taxonomy (NCBI): domain Eukaryota; kingdom Metazoa; phylum Arthropoda; class Diplopoda; order Glomerida; family Glomeridae; genus Glomeris; species Glomeris marginata. The sequence continues at coordinate 9,017 of JAQFZQ010001898.1, forward strand.
CCCCTCGCTTTTACGGCAGTCTACCTACTCTTAATATGTTGTCATTCCATAAGAGGATTTCTGAACTTTATAGGGCGTTGTAAAAATTATTAATGGGATGAGTTTGGGGAAAGTTCATTAATAATTGTTTAGCGTTGACGGCGTATCCAATATATTAGCACACATTCTTGAGTTGCTTTTATCATGAGATACGGTGAGGTAATGCAATGTGTTGAGGACATTGTTCTTGTATTACAGCTATTACAGCACTGTCATTATTAAATTTATGTTTTATAAATGATTAATGTTTTTTGCGGAGGATAACAGTATTGTCAGGATTTTGCGAAATACGAGACGGAAAAGGTGATATCCTATACCCTACTTTGAAGACCAATTTGTGTCTGTTATTCCCAAAAAGTTATTTTTTTTTTCGAAATGGTGCCTGACCTTTTTTTTAGTGAAATCCGTAAGTTTGTCAGCTCATTATTTGCAACTCTGAAAGACGGCTGCCCTGCTAAGCGTCTAACTTTGCTTGATGTCCTGCCTTAAACATCTTAGATTTTCCAAAAAAAATAATATTTTATTGGTGTTTCTATGTAATCTTGGGTATTGCTGGGTATCTTACAATCTAATGCAGTCAAACCTCGATAATTCTTCGATGGAAAGGCGTTATGCTTAGTATGCTTAGCGTTTTGCTCTAAAGAAAAATAATGAAACTTAATTGTTTGAAATGTCAGGGTACATTTATGATCTAAACAAAAAATTTAATTATATTTATTGCGGCAAAAATATTTTTTGTATTCATGCACGAGAAAATAAGCATAATATTCAAATTTTGTGGAAGGTTTTTTTAAGGAAGGTTGCTGGGATATATCGTGTGTCGCTGCACACTACTTTTCAAGAGGTTTCTTGCGCATCACCATGACGCCACTTTCTTTTGTGTGCTGATTGGGCTCTGGCATCGCTAATAACCCTCTTCTTTGATGCTAAAATGCACATCCATTCATGGTCGAGGGTTCGTTAAATGTCTCTCAACAAGAGTCGAGCTGGGGTTTGGTGCAGAAGCATCGCAAAATATCGACTCGAGTCTGCAGCTTGCATTGCGTGTTTGCCTTTCTTTCAAGCTAAATTACACCAGTTCTACTTAATTGGTGATCAGCTTCGAAAATCCTGATTAGAGGACACCGATGGAGTGAAACTTCCCGGAAATTGCAATTGAATCCATTGTGGGATAACGTATATGCCAATTCCTTGCTTGGATCGCATCGTATAGCTTGAGATTGATTGACCGACGCAATTTCATGAGTTTGATTTAAATGTTGATTTAAAAATCGGTAGCGATGCGTACGAGCAAAAAGAAAAAGATCCTTAGAGAGGCATTTGTCTCGTTAGGCTGGCTAATGCGGGTAGCTTTTAAGTGTGCTTTGCCTCAGTGCAGAGATGCTTTCGGGGTTGGAAAGCAAAAATGGCGGGTAAGGGAATCTCAGGCGTGCTATGAGCTCACGGTTAGTGTGGGTGTGTTTCTACAGCTATCTATATTGTCATGATCCAAGGATGTCGTCTAACACCGACCTTGCTGTCGTGAATAGCGATTTGCGTAACGAAGATGAATAGTGCTGGCAAGACTGAAAATTGACAAACAAATGCATGGAAAGTGAGGTCGGGAAAAGATTGCCGAGCCAAGCATGCAACCACTGTATAGTCATTTATTACGCTCGTGTATTTTCACAGTCAGAAAAGTTTTAGCAACAAAGAAATTACTATAAGGAGCCAAGTATATATAGGCTGATGGAGCCCTAATATTTCAAAGATTAGATTGCACTACCATGCAAAATATATATACATGTTAGAGTAAAGTGTTAGTTCGCATCCATTAGAGATTGCCAAAATGCGAATTTGACATAAATTATTCTTTTTCTTTGTGAATATGGAACCACGTTTACTTTGTGCGAAACACTCCTGATAAAGTTGCGGACGTTCCATGATGTGCCAGAAAATAATCTATTATTGATTTGTTGCTGCCTTAAAAAATGCAAGTACTACATATAGTATACGTAAAAAAAACGTATAAGAGAATACATTCCCCTGATGCATGCACTCGTACTAAAGGGAAAACAATGTAAGCAATGCCAGTCCGCCTGAACAGACAGAAGTCGGTTACACCAAGAACAATATGTTCTATCAAGGTATTGGCATGCACCCATTGCTGTGGCTATATATATCTATACCATTCTTGAATTATAGAAATTATTATAGTCAATTTGTGCATTACTATTGTTTGAATATGCATTCAGATAATTGAAATTCCTGCTGCCATCAGCATATATGCATATATTATTGTAGGTTTTAGTTCAAGTGAACAACATAAACATGTTTATGAACGTTGTACATTATTATAATAATGAGTTCCTAAAAACGAAAATAGCTAATAATTTAATAATTAATTGATTTTGTGAAAGTTAAATCGCAACATGAAAAGAATTGGCTATAGAATACAGTATATTCTGTCATTTTAGATTATGAAAGTTGAATGCAATAATTTTAAGGATTACTTTCAACATACATTACCCTGCGCTAATATGCAGGTAAATGTGGTTGCTTGATATTTGTATGCTACATTTGCATAATATAAGCGGATGTTTTTCAATTCAAAAACTTTTGCGGATGCGAGCCTTTGTTTACAAGTTCTACAATATATTGTACATTCACACAGATATGAATTCAGACGTAAAATATTATACATGGTGCGTTGGTTTTAATTAGTGCGTTATCCTCGTGCATGCGTATGAACTTTTGTCTCATTTCGAAAAACCAATGAATCCCTCTATTCTCCAGAAGCAATGTGAGACCAATTTGAAGTTGTAGCAAGAATAACATCTGCACGTCTTTCTCTATATAAAAAATGCTGCTCCGATGCTATCCTGTGTAATTTTTCTGCACGTGAACATGGTGCAACAGGGACATGATAACGACTTTTCATATGTGGTTTCTTTCTTTTCGTACATCGCTTAAATGGTCTCAGTATGAACGTGATGAGCCGTATACTATAGTAATTTAGTTTTAATTTGTACTATATGGCGATATTATAATATGAAAACAAAAGAATGTATTGATATTTCAAGCAGCCATAAACAAATAAATGCGTGTTAAGAGGGAATGAGGGAGCAAGTGAACAAATATGTAAACCCGTGTGATTAGCATGTGCTATATGGATAGCCACATTTTTTTAAATATGGGAATTAAGCCAAATTCACGTGATTTCAGAATCGTCAACAAAGATGTGTAGCCAATAATTGCTCAATTTGTCAAAATATTTCGTCTATCCCATGTGGAAAGTGTGCATGCGCAGCAACCAGGTTTGCATAATCGCTATGGTTTGTCGCTGAGCTGCAACGCGATTGGTTCATCCATGGTCTGGGGGTTTGGGACCGATTATATATGATAATTTACTGGAGAATTTATTATTCAAAGCCTGTTAAGCATGGAAAAACCCAAACATTGATTCATAAGCTGTTGTATACCCAAGAGGATTCCTGTATCTTGGAAGAGGAAAGTTAAACAGTCCATGCCTATAGCTAAATCCAAGATAGAGACAGGCATAATACGTTACTTAAATATCCAAATATCATCTGTTCATGCTTTTACTCCTGTCTGAGAATAAAAGTAGACAATTATATACACATTAACAGCTAATAGATGTGGTTTATCTTTAGCTCTCAAGCATGCGAGCAGAACATTGCCTAACATTTTTTATTCTAAACCTATATAAACGAAATGCTGTAAATTGTTAGATCACCCTCCATAACTAAAGCCAAGTATTATTAACCTTGAATTGATATGAAGCTAACGTGCTGCATGCACAGTTGCATGGAGAGGACATACAGTCAGAATAATAGGTGTCTTCCATGTTCGAATTTTCAAGAGGTCCACCAGCCTCGTTCTTTTTTCCCCATTGACACACAATCTGCAGAACGGGTTGATCTAAGTTATATAATAGCTGAAAGGGTGACGAGCAGGATCATGCACCAAACCAATAAGTAAAGGTGCACTTCCTCGGTTTTATCTGTTGATTGCTGAGGAATACAACTAGGTGTAGATGGGTATACTTCTCAAGAACTGTTGTGCCTAAAAAGGAACCCAATGATTTGTTCATGCAGGTAGAAGTAGAGTGAATGGGTAGTTGCGGATCGAAGTACGAATTTTACTGTGTATCTAGCTGAAATGCATCACATCTTTATATTCAAGCACTATTTCTCTGTAGAGTAAAAGGGAAATGTAGAGATTGGACTTTCCTTTATTTCCGACATTGTTTCAGTACTTGGGATTCCCTGATAGAACAATGTACAGTATGTACCATCCAAAATATACCTGATTATGTAATATACAAAGCTTTGGCGTGTCATTACTCACATTCGAAAGGGAATTTAAATTGTGCCATGGTAGAAATATCACACGACTGAAATCATGTTGTGGCTTGGCAATAGACCCGTATGTGCATTTATTGCCTACTTGACGATCGATTGCAAATTTTCGCAAGGCATATGCAGGGAGGTATGTTGTGTCTCATGTTAAACTATCAGGACAGTATCATGTGCTGGGATATCTCAAATTCTATACATTTTGTCAACACAGCAAATCAATTTCGAAGTAATTTTGCTATATCACTTGTAGCACGTTAATTAAACTTGACACTAATCAGAGAGTATTTTGCGTAGATGACAACGTTTCACCTCCAGCGCTTTCCATTGAATTCTCATTAATCGATATTGATCCTCAGTTTCCTCAGTTGCATGACTTGTAGGGTATATGCTTCCAAAATGTTTGTTTGTTTTGTAATTCATGTTTGCTCTGGGAAATTCGTCATGCAAAATATAAGGAATAATATTTACATTTATTTGAACGACTGCAATTCAATCTTCTACATACACGAAGATGGGAATGTTAGCTCTTCTATACAAACCTTGAAAAGACCACCGTATGCTGCCTGGAATTCAAATATATTGTGTCAATATGGCTCTGGCACTCTGTGTTGTCTCAGACGGCTCCTGTATATGATCACATAAAACAGTCCATCAGCATTTGCATGCGATGCTTTTAGCCTTCGAAATTATTATACCCACTGATTAATGGTGTACACCTTCTTGACCCATTCACTCCTGAATTATCGCTTACACAGAATATTAAAAAAATAACAAAGTTGTATTTTGCCATGTTATAAGATAGCCACTGCATTGCACTTCGTGTCCATTAGAATGGACGCCAGGAGTGAAGAAGTTAAATGATAACATGTAATGTTTGCTGACTAAAGTAAAAAAAATGCTGAGGTGCAGGAAGCCAATTTTAGCACTGCATTAGGACATTGCCGCCTCCAACAATTTGCTGCACTTGCGTATATATCTAACTTCCATGCATCATATTATGCGATGTTTATTGCTTCACATTCTAATGTTCTCTGGGAAGGGCCATGCAAGTTCTGCAGAATGGTCCATGGACTTCAGACGAATCCTCAGAGTGACTTGACTGGTCAAGATAGTCGAATTTTGGTTTTATTTTCAGTCACAAATTGTTCTGCACTTTTTTGGGATTCTTAAACTTGCAGAGAAACTGTTATTGCAATTCGACTTTGGTCATGCTGAAACAGAAACCTTAGGCAATGGATGTACTGGCGTCTATGTACTTGACAGCTGACAAAATTATATGAAGTATCTTGCAATTTTGTGTGATGGCTAAATAATAAAAATAGAACCATCTCGCGAAATAACGTGTAGACTATTGCACGCCAATCCCTGCTGAGCCCAGTTAGGGAGACAAAAAGGTAGAATGAGAAAAAGAGACAGTTAGAGCAAATCATTGCAGGCTACACTTCATATTTTCGCTAGACAATCAAATTCACAGTAAGAGGTAATGCCATGACCAAAGATATCAGCATGACTTCAAAATTCAAATACAAATCAAGAAAAATGATGGCATGCACTGGAAATGTTTCTGCATGAGATTGCATTAGGACGCAAGCTTATTTCATATAATCTTTATGATTAAGACAAGCTCGATATGTAATTAAAATACTCCGTGGTCGGCTCGATCTGTAAAAGTTAAATGGCCTTCAACTATATAGCTACATGGTCGGTGCCCATTCAAATCGAATTCTTTCTTTTGTGCAAAAGTATGTTGAAAAGTAATGACTTTCGGTCTATGGCTTAGTGCGATATTGTGGTCAATTAAATGGCAACGCTCCGATGGATCGATTACCGATCACAATGGTGACCATGGTTCAATTATGAACAATGGCGACCCGTACAAGAACGAGGCAACCACTGAAAAGAAATGCTCTTGTAGGGGCTATTCGTCCACCGTACCAGGGTCGATTCTGTTTGAACTGTGATCGCTGGCTCGATTATACCATTCCCTAAATGACAGAGAAGCATGACTTGGAAGAGGCTATTTTCTGGTTGTGACAGCTCCGAGAGGAAGGACATCATGTTTTTAACGCTGGAGTGTTACTCTAGTATAAAGTAAAACGTAATGTCGTCTAGGTGCCTTCCATCTATAGATCGAAAGTTGGAGTGTTGCTTGATTAAATGAAACGTTTATGTGGCACATGTTTGCACATTGTGCCATATCATGTTCTCATTACTCCCACCCATAGTTATAAATGAAACTATAGCTTCTACCACCACTGTGCTGTTTCCAATGAAAATTGTGATTATCTAATAATTAATTCAAAATAAAAACTGTTGCTTTGGTATTAAAGAAAGAATACATAATCTTTCACATCGAAACTATTCATGCGCACTCACAACTATACCATTCTTTACTTCCGTGTTCTGTAGAACGTTGAAACATGTGTTATGTTGTACATTTCAGTAATAAGGAAATTTAGTGTTAAGATGCATTTCCTTCTTTGCAGTTTAAAATAGCTAACGAATAAATAAATAAATAAATTAATTAATTAATTTCATTGATGTTATTTTCCTCTCAGGTCTACTCAGACTACAACAACTCTTCTTGATGATGACAGCAAATGGGACGTTAGCTGTACGAGTTGTGAAAAGAATACACAATGCCACCGAAGCCAATGATATACTTTATTCAATTGAGAGTGCAGACCTTTTCAGCCAGAAGCATGTGGTCCTTGATTGTACCAGCGCGATCGCCAAAGAAATTATAATCAGACACGTTCGAGACATAAGAATGGGACGTCGGAACTTCCACTTCATGCTGAGCGGTTTGGTGAGTACAAAATGTCATAATAGGTGTGGGGAACCTCTAAGGGGCCTATAAACTCTAGACTGAGCACAGTGAAATTACTTGCGTTTATTTTAACCTAGTTATAACCGAGATGATCCTTAATTAATTCACTCTGCTTTTGCGCACTTTTTACCAGTTTAAAGTTGTAGAGCAAACTTTCGCACTGGTGAATGATTTTAGCGCTTTATCTGTTTAAAACATTAGTTAATTGACATTTTTCAAAAATCACTTGGGGCTGATCATGCGCAGACAACCTTCTACAGAGGTCGCAACTAGAGTTGACCATCAAATTAACCCACCTCCTGCTAAACTCGACCGGGTCCATCCCATGCAAATGGGGATATTCAGGTTTGGTGCAAGGTGCAATCGGGGAT
>JAQFZQ010001899.1:0-16607 GCA_034696005.1 Glomeris marginata
TAAACGCGACTTTAAACATGTCAAATACTTGCTACCATCGCAATTTCATGATTTTTAGAAACGTGGTTTTAACGCTAAATCGACTGGTGCATCCATCCCCGGTCTCCCCTATATGCATTGAAAGTTTATTAATTATGTTCTCATATAGGTGACCACTTGTATGAGAGAAAACAGGGCTATTTTTAGGTTTGCTATATTGAATAACTTGTTTATCACATTAAATAAATAATGTCAATAATAATTATAATTACTGTAATATTAAAGCAATAAAGTTTAAGAACAGCAATTAGAAATGTGATGGCGTTATAAAGAACCGTTGTACCATAATTTTACCATGCAAGCAGCTGTATAGTTGTACTGAAAGTTTAATAAGGAAGCAATAATTAGTGAGAGAGAGAGACTAGCCTACTTTGAAAGTTTTAAGGTGACATGAAACGGGACTGGCGGACATAATACTTATCAAGGAGTACTTAAAACAAGGTTTAGGACATTGTTCCGAGGGAGAATTTGGCCAGCAAGCAAGGAAGCTGGTCTCGGCTCCCCGGATTTTAATGAACGCCATAAACGAGCAAACACGCATAATTAGGTTACTGCGAATTACCATGAGCTCACTGCTGTGCCACCATGCTTCTATAAATCAGCTGCACAGTGAAAGCAGTTTGTTAAAGTTGCGCCATTTAATTGCGATAACAAGTAATTTGAGTAACGTCATTTTAGAACCGCCACATTTCCTGCTAAAATGCAAACAGCTTCCCTTTCATATGTGGCAAAGCACCATTTTACAAGGTAGGTAGATATTCAAGGTGATCAGACACGGTTTTGTAATGCGCCATCAAAAAGGTGCAATGAAAAAGATTACTTGCAAAGATTCTAAAACAAGAGTAGTTTCCAGTAGTCCTACTTCTGTAACCCTGGTGATAAATGATGGTGTGAAATGTAACCCCTATGTGGCATTGCTCCCTGGTTTATTTGCAAAGCAACAGAGACCTTACAAAGGGAGAAATAAGTAACCAAAAATTTGGTTTAAATTAAATCACACTAAAACATGAGTAATGTCCCTTGTGTCCTTTAATATTGCAAGTGAGCTGGTAATTGAAAACTAATGTCATATGAATAATCTTTTAACAAAATTATTCTTTTTCACAAAAACCAAGGGAAGGCTCAAGAACACTTAAAACCATGATAATACGAGGGATGTCCAGAAAGTAAGAGTACTCAATTTATTAAAAATCGAAAAACCAATATATCTTTAAAAAATTTACACATTCGTTTACATATATCAAACACTATTTTTCAATCTATGCACTTGGTGAGCAAGGGATGAACTTTCTGATACCTTCGTCAAGAAAGTCTCGCTCCACCACTTTGGCCGATTGTTTCACAGCAATCTGAACCTCATTGTTGGTCGAAAACATTTTTTCACCCATAAACGACTTCAGAGAGGTAAAAAGATGAAAATATGAAGGTGCCAGATCAGATCAGGCCTGTAAGAGGGGTGGTTGAAGATGTCCCAACAGAATGAGTCCAAGAGTTGCTTTGTGGCATCGGCTGTGTGGGTATGTGCATTGTCATGCAACAAGCACACTCCCTTCATTAACATCCCCCTTCTTTTATTCTTTATCACCCACTGTAGGTTTTTTAAGGGTTTTTTAGGGTTTCGACCAACGATGACATCCACAGTGCTCCACAGTGCCATCAAGCAATGGGCCAAACGGGTGGAGCGAGACTTTTTGATGAAGGTATCAGAAATCTCATCCCTCGGCTCACCAAGTGCATAGAGAAGAAAATATGTATACAAATGTGTAAATTTGTAACGAAATATGTTGGTTTTCCGATTTTTAACAAATTCAGTATAGTACTCTTACTTTCTAGACATGCCTATAAACTATATACTATAGTATATAGTTTATTAGGTTTTTTCTGATCAAATAAATAGCAAGGATTGATTCGGGGAAATCAATTGGCACAAATCTCACTTTATATTCTCCTATTTATCTTTTCGATTTGTGATCGCAGGGCTGAGCAAAGGATTTAGAAGATCAATTGGCCAACAGAATTACAGAAGCAAATACGACCACATCTCCCTTGCCATATATATGTAACGTGATGTGGGGTTGGAGTCTACTACATAAGAGGCTCAAAACTAAGAGCTAAAATGTCAGTTGGTCACGTTTGGGTCTCAAATGAGGACATGTGGATGCAGCACACGAGCAAATGGTCCTTGCCTTCACTAAGAAAAGCGAGCACGTGCAATTCCAAATCACCTTTCCACCAACCCCTAAAATGAACGACAACAACCCAAAATCACATTGCACAAACAAATCATGCACCCTTAGCACTTTTATATTTGTAGTCTCCACAAACCCAAAATGTAAAATATAGAAAACACAATTGCTCAACAAACATTTTCAACGCAACTCTTCATTACAGCTTTTATTTTTGACAGCAAATATGAAGAAAAATAAAATTACTACTTCAATTGAAATTGTGAATATAACAAGCATGCAGATCTTACCAATGTTACTTTATGCATGGCATATTGCTGTGGTTTAAATTGCATAAAATGAGTGTATTTGGGTAAGATGCAAAAAGGCAAAATGGGGGTATAGGGGTGGGAGGGGGTAAGAAATGAGAAGATGAAGATGATGGTCCTTATACATCAGAAAGCAACGATGCTCCCTTACGACAAGTCCTTCGGAAATGTCATAAAAAGGAGCAAAAAGGACCTTAGCTTGGGAGACTGACTGTCGTTAAATGCAGCAGTAAAGCAAACGGCTACAGGAAAGAAGAAAAGCAGCAAGAAAGCTTCCATATCGCATTATACAACTATTCAAAAGTCAACAAACTTCCGTCCATATCTACAAACTGCAGATCAACCCAAGTGCAACAAACCTCGGATGCCAGAAAATTCATATTCAACTTTCTTAAATTGGAACATGAACAAAACACTGTAAACCACTTTCATACAAATAAAAAACTACATGTAGTTTCATTTAGAACTACGAATTGAGCGAAAGTAAGAGCAGTCATTGTTTGGTTGGGCAAATGGCATGCTTCACTGCAGTGCAACACGTCTAGGCACAATCTACAGATCTGCACAGTTTGATAACTCGTGTGAAATCGTACAGTTCTCATACACTGGTAACACATATGTAGTATCACTAATCTTTGGAGACTCTACAACTTTCCAATTCATTACATAGCTTGAAACCCAGCCATTCAAAACATATACAGCCATTTTCTTTGAAAAATACATGCAAAGTTGAAATTACTAACAGGTTCAGATTCCCAAACCATATTTTCCATACTATTAACAATTTAATTCTTACAAATTCCTCCTTATACATTACACATTATTCACTTGGCAACTTCTATAGTATTAATCTGTATAGTGGTTGACTGCTTTCAATATACCAATTATCGTCTGTGATTCACTTGTGCAAAAGTTTGTTGCAATGGTATATAGCTAGAATGGACATGACAATGTACAAAAATATTGTATAGGTCAATGTTAAACTTGTGTACAAATAGCTGCAGTGCCCATTTCCTATATCAACCATATCCTTACATTCATAGACGATTGAATTTTGCTCATTTTCTATTTGGACCCACCATAACATTATATGAACAATAAACCCTGAGGCAGACTGAACGATATTAAAGTTTAATGTACCTTGCATGGGAACAACTTCATTGCTTTTAAAAGATCACTGATTTGTGAATCCGTAAATCCCTGGATAGCCACCAGTAACATTTTTTCTTCTAAGAAATATGTATAGAAATAATCTGGTTGTAAGGCCTATCCAAATTTTCAATTACTTTCCTTAGCTGTTCTCATTGTGTATACAACATGTTGGTGACATTCAACAGTATAATTTCCTTCTAACCCTCACTGCTGGTTAAATAACAAAGACTCCCACAGGTCCTTGGCAATCCAATGTGATTGTACTTGCACTCTGACTAACCAAATCGACTTTTCTATGTTTCCCCTTTAGCTGAGCCCCTGGGTTGGAAAATTACAAATGGCAGACTTTCGAGAGAGAAAGAGAAGGAGACAAGCAGAGGAGTATAGCTGAGGGAAAAAATTAAAAGGTGATATAGCGAAGCAAGAAAAATGGCAATAAAAAAGTTTGAAGTCTTTGCACATCCGGCGCACGTCTTCAAAACCGTCCAAGTAAAGAAAAGGAGCTTCATTTCATCTTTTTTTATCAGCAAATTTCCTTCTTGGTGTGGGGAAAACGACAGTAGGCAAATAATGAGCCGCGCCAAATAGGGATTTGGAGAAAAGAGTAAAGTAAAGAAGCTCCACCCACTGCACCTCCATACAGTGAAAGAATATCGTAGCTATTCGTCCAGTAAATTCATTGAGAGCGAATATCGATCTGCTAAATCCACGCCACTGTGTCGGTAAATAGGCGTAGATATAGTGCAACGCATGCGCAGTTGGTGCTCAGCACAAATTACTCCATGTCAATGAACCAAGCTTTATATTTATCATCTCCGATCTCATTTCCTAATCGATCCAGGGCCAGAGCCAAATTTTAAATTAACAACCAAACAAGCAGGCATAAATCACAAAAATATGAAAAGAAACTGTAAGTATAGGCAATTCTTTTTCTTTTGGTCTCTCAACTAGGTCCTGTCCTTAGCTCACTCAACCTCTTCACATTCTCGTTACAAAAATCTTGACTCTTCAAAGTTTTCTTTCCGAGTGAGTTTCAATATAAGCAAGACAAGAAGGAAATTGTTTATTGTTTTCGGTTTTTTTCCTTCTTCCTACAGAAGCTGATTGTATCAGTTGGTTTAATGGTTCGGCTCTATTTTCAAATTGCTGCAAGAGGAAGCGAGCAATTTCTGTCAGAAAGTTTTCAATTTGCTGCACAGATCAACACAATAAATGAAGAAACTGAAAAAAAGTTTTAGTAGGATATCTGGATGGTACCATTGAACATTGTATGGCAAGCCAGGCAGTAAAATACATAACATTCTCACAGGTTGCAACACAATATATTCAATAGTTTAATGATATCAGCTGAAATTTAATTTTGTTTTATTTTTATGCCAAAAAAAGTTTTTTTTTTAAATATGAGTCTGCAGACAACTTAAAAATATGTAAAATCCAGAAATTTTACACCAAATTCCTGCCAGGACTTAACTAAATAGGAACCAAATTATTTTGTGACCAATATATTATGGGTAGTTATTTCATAATTTTACATTTGTTACCATTCTTTTATTTTTAACATTATTATTGTATAGGGTGAATCACATTTAAAATTCTCCCTCTCGTTTTTGAATATTTCCAGACAACCAGAACGTTTCTATGCAACTTTTTAGTTGGAAAATCAAGTGTATACTGTAGGATTATATCTCTTGGTCTGATTGTCCGCCTTACAAAAAAATCCAATAAAAACAGTGGTCTCCCATACAGTTCCTTTCATAAAATTGCACTTGGCATTCATAAAACGCACCACTGAGCAATTTCATAAAACGAATTGTAAAGTTTTTCTCCACAGAATATTTTTATATTAATGGTAAGTGCTTGATATATACGAGATCTTCATTCTGACATTTCTTCATATCCTTTTCCAGACTTATTTTCCCTTACTTAAAACCCTGCATTTTGTTAAATCATTGATATTGTTCGGTTTTTAATGGAAAAGTTGAGCATTTACCTCCTAGGGTTTGTCCCAAACATGAAATACATTTTCTCAGCATATACAAAATATGTCGAGCATGTATAGGACAACAAAACAGCCAGGTTAAATTTTCCATAACAAAATCATATACAAGACTATAGATGGGGGAGCAACAAAAAAAATGTAAAAAATAAATAAAAACCTCAATTTAATCGGTATCCGGCAACAGACCTGATAAGAAACCAACAATGATATCTTCCACTTCGGAGTATAGGGGAATATCTGACATAAAATAAAAAAAAGAAAAGAAATAAAGAAGGAAGAAAGAAGGAATGCATAAGGTAGAAAGAAAATGGCATGCTTCTACATTATTATATACATGGCTGTACATGAAAATGAAACGGAAGTTGGGAGGGAGGCCACCGGAAGAACCCCGGAAGAACCGGAAATGTCCAATCTTTCCTGGTAATTGTGTAACAGGAAACTTGAGATGCGAAGAAAGCTTCTTGCGTTGCTTGGGAGAAAGGAGTAGAAAGGACAGGAAGGGGTATGTAGTAGTAGTATAAAGTAAAGAAGGGGTCAAAATAGGAGTTGGGGGTGTGGGGATGACTCTTGTATAGTTGGGCCTTAGTTGAGTGTAAGCCCCGTTTTCCATAATGGTGGCTCCAACATGCGGTGGCCCGGTATATAAGGAATGGGGGGAAAGAGAGAAAAGGGCCTCTTTGGTGGCCCCTTGCTTGTGATCAGCTGGAAAATTCTTCCTTCCCCAAACTGCGATCGATATCAGGTTTTAGAGATTGCGCACGATAACGTAGTCATCAATCACACAGCCTGTACGAGTGACTCCATTATTCACTCTCCTATCCCCTTGGCCGCCATTTACCCTCCCTGCACCCCTCAAATGCACCCAAAAACCTCGGGATCTTATATACATAATATCGACACGATACACGCCAATTCCCTATTGCAAATTTCATCACTTTTCTCGCTTTTCCTCCTTCACTAATAAAATCATGAAGCACGTGAACACCTAATAGCAAGTGCCCCTTAACGTCTTTTCCCTCTATACTAACACAATTCATTCAATTATGATGCAATTGCAAGTATGAAGTAGGCTATATATACAGCAGATGCAATGCCCCACTACAGTGAAACGTACTTTGTAAAAAAAGTTAAATTAATTATTTTGAATAAAGTAGACAAATGACAAATAATTTTGGAAATATCAAATTGTTATAACTTTCTTGGACTTGTTTTACAAATACATACATAGCTTTATAAAAATATAAAAATATATACCCAGGTTTGTTCATGGTTTCCCAAGGGTAAAAGATACGCAAAGAAATGCAAAGGGGAGCTTTTGAGTTCGGCTTCACTGCGTTACTGAACTGAATTGCAAATAAAAATAAATCATTGCAGTAAAAATAGCATTAAGCCTACCTTTAAAATATAAATGTAATATTTCTTATAACTTGGATAATCTGATTTTAAGATACTTATGCTACAATATAACTGGCTTATTTTTTAACAACTCCCTTGATTTTTCTCAACGTACCTGTAAGTACAACTTCAACAAATTTATCTTTATAATGTAATGATACTCTAAAATTCCTAAAATTTCCTTGAATTTCAACTAATACTTTTTTACAGAGATTTCTACCATTTCCATTTCAACATCAATGAAGTAGTAGTCAGCTTATTTAATAACTTATAATCTTAAAATAATTTCAAGATAAAAACCATACAATGCATTGCAAAATTCGCTATAACAAAATGTATTATTATATCTTAAAAATTTCTCCATAGAGTCTTATTATAAATATTTACAAGCGATTAATGAAAATACCATATGAATTCACACCGTCATATACCCTTTATCCAGGTTGTAAAACTGCCAACATTAAGCTAAAAAAATCAATAGGAATGAATTAATTATTTTGTATTTAAATATACATATCCTACATGAATATAAAACTTTTTAGGTTAATATTTGAATGGGAATTATTATACATTTATTTAATAATGTAAAAACCCATTCGAAAAACAGTTTCACCCAGAACATATGAAATAGTGATGCACTTTACTATTTGCATAGGAAAGTGAAACATTTTCCAACGAATTCATGTAACCTTGTAAATGCTGATTGCAACTCGGCATGGAAGAAAATTGAATTTCAACTGTATAAACGAATCAGAAATAATAGATTTAAACGAACTTTTGGGTGTTCATCAATGTCCCTTTACAAGTAGTTGGTGTACACAAAGCATTTGCAAATGAACAGTGTCGTCTCGCAGGGAAGGAGACGTGGCATTTCATGAAATGCCATGCAACCAATGTTTTTTCAAATACTCTACACAGCGAATCCTTTGGGAGTTTTACAAATGAGCATCATTAACGGAGTCAGAAGTCAGATAAGCGTCGTATTTCCTCATTTCTTCGTTCATTGTCAAGTCTTTCATCGACGCAAATGGCCAATGCAAGCCCGAAGGCAAAAGGTAGGCAAAGGGGAGCTTTTCAGTTCGGCTTCACTGCTCGACAAACCCAACTTGATAAATCTTGCCAGTAAATCGTCATCGTACATCAGTATTATTACTGCAATTCAATCGAACCTATTCCTCCCTACTATAGTGATCATTCCTCAAATTCAACGCATTATTGAAGTAATATTACCAAATGTTACCGGGCGTGTCAAAAATCCATGAACATAAGGGGATAAACCCATTTGCTTGGAAACCAATATTCATTCTTGGTGTTAGGGTTATCTGTTTTGTTGTTTTCCTTCAGGAATTTATTTAAATATATAATATACATATAGTGCATAACTGAACTTGGGTCTGATGACAACCTTGATGTAAAAGGTCCAAATTAATCAACAATTATATGAAGGAACCTTTTTCTGTTTATTGATTTTCCCATAAATCCAATCTACTCTACTTTGGAATTTTAATTTTTAAATTCAATGGTTTGTCTCTGAAACATTTCTTATACCTAACCATTTTATAAAGCTTAATAAAAGGTAAGTTGATGCAGAAATATTATAATACAATGAACACCTTGTAAAACAAATTAGAAATTTCCAAAATTCATGTGACATTAATTCTGCTTAGTACTTTTCTAATTATGTGATATTTCATCATTTAACAATAATATTTCCACATCTTCCAATAGGAAAATAGCAGTTAATATCGATACAGTTTAATGCGAATTGTAATTTACATTAATTTGCTTACAAATTTCCTTGTGTTATATAATAAATATTTATACAGGAATTAATTTTCTATTTCTTCTCATTTATTCCTTCACTTTTTGCTTTTCGGTTGAATACAAACAAATTTCTTAATGTACCCATATATTTTCTTGGATACAAACTTTTCCCATAATATTTTCAAACTTTTTGACGAACACAGTAGTACATATTTGCAATTTATCACCAAATATATAGCAACCATCCTGATAACATCTGGCTAAGTAATTCTGTTTCTTAAAGAAAGAAAAAAACAACAAAAAATGAAACCCAAGAAAATGAATCCCTCGACAGAGAATATTAGTCATCAATATGTCTAATTTTGTCAGATGCAAACAACACGGAAACAAAATCCTATCTGGCGAACAGATGGAAAAATGGAGAAAAAGAAAAACATCTAATGGATGAATACATCATAATAACAAAGCACTTCAATTTGTTAAACACTTCAAATGAATCTGAAACGAGTGGGATAAAAAGATTTTTCATTTAGCCTTTAGGATAGGATATATACATACAATACCAACAATAAATTCACCGTCTGGATAAAAATCAGGCAAACAACTACTACTACTAACATTGGCGACATGTAAATGAACAATTGGGAAGGGCAAGACAAAAAAAAAACATAATGAAAGGGAAAAAAGAAGGAATTCCAGCAAACTGTCCGAGGTAACAAACGCATCAGGAATTTAGTGGCGGAAAGGATTAAGCGATAAAGGCGAAATTGCTTGTTATTTCAAGCAGTGACATCAGTCATTGAACAACTTCTTTTCTAGATCAGCAAACGATAAAAGAAGGGCAAATCGACTTCTTAAAATGAGTTGAGCATATTTTTTTCCCTGTCTAACTGCCTCTTTCGAGGAGAAAGAACACACTGAATGCCTATTGAACATTGCAGCACTTGAGAGTATCGCATTAGCCTTGAATTTTAAATTATACTATGCCCAAAAGCAGTCATCATTTACATCATCAAGGTATGAGACCGAGTTGCCAAATTATAATGAAACACATCGAGACTGCAGTAATTTAATATGGACCCCCTGTGTAGTCAGAAAATGCAACATGAAAGCAGCTATGGAGTATTGAGATGAAAGTAAAGAAAAAAAAAACTTCTGGTTAAATTAAGAAGTGGAATCCAATTTGCGACTGAAGCTATGGGGGTCGGAAAAATACTAAAATGAGAAACTTTTTACTCAAATGAGAATCCATCGAGCGAAAAATTCCACAGGCAAAATGGCAAGCAAAGAGGTTTCAGATTACAGTTAATGCATGCAAAAGATGCATATATAAAAAAAATTATAATGAAACTCTATCTTGTACGAATTTAGTTACAGCAGCAATTAAAACACCATTATTGGACAGGAAGAAAAAGTGTAAACTTGGCAAATATTTTTTAAATAACCAACTCCATTATAACAAAATATTTTTCAAACTGTCATTTTGCATGCATAAGCCATCAATTTAACAGACCTAACTTATATGCAATGAAAGCCTCTTCTACCTTCAAAGGGATCCCGTTTGGAAGATGTCAATGGAAAAAATTATAGTAGCTATAAAGACACTTGGATTTAATTCATAAGGCGTTGGCTCGCTCGTCACCCACGCTACTCGTCAGGTCACATATACTACGTTTACATGACGTTGACGGTAAGCATGTATTCCAAGTTTGACCCCGCAGGGGGAAAAGCGAACCTTGGACGACCGGTATTTGTCCAAGTTCCGCTGTGTCCCTGCAGGTTCACAAATGACGTCATGACGTAATACTTCGACTGCGGCACGACCATGTAAATGTAGTATCATAGCAACCAATGCATGGTCGAGCTACAGGAAATGCCTGCACCTGGATCCCTTCCTCCTCACAATTTTGCAGGTAGTTCCTGGAAAGAACTGGACATGGTCCACTCTCTCACTTCCTATTAATTAGGTCTCTTGGTTAATTTTATTGCATCAAAAAGGCAAAATTTTAATAACTGTGTTTAACAAATCCATTTTGGCAAAAATGAGCTCCTGGCATGCAAATATGTGTGATTGAAATTTTAAATTTTACAAATCTGACTATTTCAGGCATGTGTACATGTAATGGGGAAAATGCAGCATGGAATGATCAAAAACTCACACTTTTTAAATATAAATTAATTTAACCAAATGAATTTTAGTAAAAGTGAATCAATGAAGAAGTGAAATGTATATAGGGGAACGCTAAAACAAATTAGCATTAAAATCACTTTATAACTTGATACTAATAACATGGAACAAAACTGCAATAGGATAACATGGGGAAAATGAGCACCTGGTGGCAAAAGGAGGCGCAATTGAAGGGGTAGCACATGATCTTAAATTCCTTTATTTTATTAAACATCTTTCTGGTTTACCTTGCAGAAATCGCCCAATTTAATATTGGGTTTAATAGGAAATAAATCATATAGAATTCTTAAATAATTGATTTCTTTTACAAATTTATGAGATCAAATATTGGTAAAGATAATTTGCAGACAAATAGATATGGAGAAATGTAGGGCTACACTTCCATGACCGAAATATGTCATTTCTTTAAGGTAAGACAGCTGGAACCATATAGAAAAGCAACAGTATCGTATTTAACATCTTTTTGGTTCAGTTTCAAATATGTACGTACTAGAAGCAAAAAGTTAATTCCGGTAGCCAAATATGAAAGACAGCACGGTAATTGCAAACTCCCACTTTCTCATGCCTTTAAAAGAAATTGTGAATAATGATAACACATAGATGTGCATAATTGCGCTTATCTTTCGGTTATCATAAGGAGCATCACGTCTCATTAGAAAATCGTTGAGAAGCGTGAATGATGCCAAAAGAGTATTCCATCTTAATTTCTAGACACGACTTTTTCCCCCATGATGGATTGAAACGACAAAGTCAAAAATTGTTGCTTCACTCTCCCACCACCACCATTCCTTTCCTTCAACATTGCTAAAACTTTTCATTTTTAAATTCCTGACGCACAAATCCCTAAAGCAATCTCATAAATGTGATACTTATAGTAGTACAGTACACTCATTTTCAATGCAAAAAGTCTGGCAAAAAATCTAAGACAAGGCTGTCGATTTTTTAAAAATCTAACCTAATATTTCTTCAAAGAAACAAAAAACACCTATACAATAGCATCAAAGAAAAATGTCTTAGAAGTGAAATAGTGATTATGAACAATTGAAGAGTTGCAGTTACAACATATTGTAAATAATTATGATATTTTCAGTGTTCAATTTAAAAAATAATAATAAATTAATTCAGTAAGACTTGTAATTTAGTGGTCAGTCAACTTTCAGATTCTGGGAAGAGATACCATAGGGTCTGTGAGTTACGGTGTATTTCAAAGTCTATGATATGAACACGTCTTCAGCAAGCCGATAAACTTATTGACAAATGGTCTATGGGTCAAATACGATCACTCAAAACTTTTCTTAACAAAATATAAAACTGTCTTACATGCAAGCTTATAATATTTAAATGCTGCATGATGTCATCTACCATTTCGGAATTCCTACGTTGTACATCTCTGACAACGTCACTGCCTTCACCTCAGCCAAGTTTGCCTTGTCTCGACAAATATGGCATTCAACATTCTTCAACTCCGCCTTACACACCACAGTCTAATGGTCCTGTCGACTGCTCCATGTGAGGCTGTGTGGTGTCCTCGCAGAACCTCACACAGCCACACAGAACTTTTAATCTTTATTTTAATGGTTTAGATTGTTATTTAAAATAAATGCCACAATTAAATTATATTTATGAAGTTAATATTTCACATAGTATATCCACAAGTTTCTCGACAAGGTTCCAGGAGAAAACCGTTGGTGGCGCTGTTATCAATGCGTCCACTCTGGTGCTGTACACGCAATGAGCTGATTGGTTGACGAGTCATGTGATGACGTCGTGTGATGACGCGGTGTGATTGCCACCGCAGCTCATTGGCTGCAGCACCAAAATGGCGGGTGACTGACGCTCCCGCCACCTATCAGCGGTTAGGTGAATCGCGTTCCAAGAAACTTGTGAATAGGATAATGCTCAACTCGTCCATAATAAAAAATGAAGTCATTTCCAATGACCAAATAAATGTTTTTTAACTATAACTTCCTAAATGTAGCACAATGTTCATGTTAGCCCTACAGTTTCAGTATAAAATATCCTAGGTGACATCATATTGTACAAGCATTGAATATAAATAATATATCACAAAGTTTAGCCAAAAAGCATTCTTGCAGAAATCTGCATCGTTGGACTGGTATAGAAAGGGAACTGGTGCATATACTCTTTCGGTCCAAGTACATAGAGCCAAGTTGGGAAATTGCAATATTTTTATATGTAATCTAAACTGACATTCGTCTTTGTTTGCAGACGCAACTTCATCATATTGCTCAGATATATTGGAGAGGGGTGCGGCAAATGTGGCATGATTCAACGTTCACTCCGAAAACCATTCATGAATTTCGAACTTGTGCACTTTTAAATCACGCCATGAATCACAACTGTCATGTCCACATTTCAATACTTATTGCAGCTATATGTCTTTGAGACGAACAAAAGTTGGATATTCGGACTGTATACATATAGAAGAGCATTTCTCAATGTACCATGCACAATAAGCATTTCCTGTGCAGCACTCAGACAATAATAAAACTAGTATTTCCATGTAGTATATACCACAGTTCACCTTTAACATGACATTCTTGGGGAAAAACTTATTAGTATGGCATATCAACTATCAAACAAAATGTGTCCCTATTAACCCAGTCATTCACCATAAAAATGCTAATACAGTAAAATGATGTAAATTAAATATTAATATCACTATATGAATATTAATGCTTCCAGGAGCTAGATATATAAAATTACCATTTCAATCGTTTAAATATTCACAAAGGAAATTATAATTTGCATCAAGAATAGCAGAAAAGTATTGGATTAAAAAAATATAAGGTTATTTATAACTTCTTTACAATTATGAAAAGTTAACTGCAGATATTAAAATGTACAGCTACACGTAAATATATGGCTGCTCTGGTTTTAAATTGATGTTCACTTTATATAGAATACATGAAAGAAAATGTCAGTGTATAAATAATATGCTATTATATGCAATGTTGGGAAAACGTTTGGAGATACGAAGAGAAAGGCAAACATAGAAGTACGCTGCAATGCCAATTTAATATGGAGTAGGTCCATACCTTTGCCCTTCATGCAATATGTATGGCAACAGTGGTGCACCTTCTGCCAATATTTGACATACATGAACTGTATGTCAAAGGAAATATTTTGCCATTTCACAGTCCTCGTTATTTTTAATTCAACTAGTCATGTCAGTCACAACGGCTAATTGCAATTTTAAATTACCAGGGCAACATATTATATAGCACAACACAACACGATTCAACTTTAAAATTGATTTCGAAACTGTGGTTCCTATAGGCCTACTATAAACTTGTACCTATAATGCAATCAGGCAAATTTGATGATCGAAATTAATTTAAACATTGATTTATAAACTTGAATTAATTCTACACCCGTAATAAAACATAAAATCCAGTTATTTTAGTTACATGTGTTTATACACAAAAATTACATTTATTCTATGCTAAATATAACCAAATAATTTACAAATATAAGATTTTTATTCTACATAAAACACGCACCAGATGAAGAGGCCCAAAATGGGGCTCAAAAATAATTATCTGCAGTTGGGCGGACATTTTTAAAAGATGGCGCACAGAAACTTTTACCACATTAACACAAGTTAATAAATAAATTTGGCAATTGCACGGAAAATAGGTAAAGGTATGTCCTTTGTTACAAAAATTAGGATAACCGGATTAGCGCATTACTTTTTTTTTTGAAAAATGATTGCAACTACTGTGGTTTCAACAAAAGATTGAGCCAGGAGGGCGGAGTCATGTCTGGGCCGACCCATTTCAAACGGGTGCATGGTTGACAATACCAGTCGTCATCACCTGCACACCTGTAACCGTGCACCCCTTTAAAATGGGTCGGCCCAGACATGACTCCATTCTCCTGGCTCAATCTTTCGTTGAAACCACAGTAATCTTTTGACTGTGCTGTATGAAAATGGTGATATTTTGTAGTTTGTCTTTAAAAATGTGACAATATTTAAATTTAGTGGAATCTACAATACTGCAGTAGAGTTTTGTATAGGAAATAAGGTTACTTTAGTGGAAAGTAGGATTTATCGAACGATACACAGCGCAATGCACAGAGTACACATTATGTGCAAATGGAATTTCAAATATGTGGAAGAGAAAAATAGTTTCGAATCTGATATTAGGGCGAAGCCATTTGAAAAGCATATCCATTCATCGTTGGCCCGGACCTGTAATAATTTGAGGGAAAATGAGGTGCAACTCGCACCTCATTTGGAAGTCAACCGTTGGCAAGCGAAAGATTGCAATATGAATGGGGGGGTTGCAAGTGGGGGGAAAAGGGCCAGATATAGAAAAATATAGAAGGGGCCACACGTCACACAGCATCCACATGCAATGATATCGATTGAAGAAAACAGAGTAAGACTGAATGATCAGTGGGCAAATAAAAAACTTGCTATTCGTAATAAATAGCCACATGTGAATGGGAGGAAACGTCATCGTCAATCAGCCAATCGCTTGGTTTGGATCATTTTCTTTGCCAAACTTACCACATTACTTTTAAGTTCAACTGGAGTATAGAAATTGAAAAATTGAAATCTCAAATGCGCACATACACACACAAAATACTACTATATACTGTCCATAAATCAACACTTTTTCCCCAATCGATGAATAATTTTGAAAGTTTCTTTTCTTTTGGGAGTCGTCCCAATATATTTATTTTCCCAGTTGCATAAAGAAAAGTTTTCAAATGTGAACGTATAAATCAAGAGGTGGAATGTTGGTGAAACATTGCGATTGAAGCTTAAAATACACGTGAGAGTCATAAATTGTTAAGGCATTGAGATATCAACCCATTTCATTTCATAGTGTATACATATAGCCCAATATAATACAATGGGATTTATCAAAATTTTCCATCCAAATATACTGATCATGCATGAAAGTGATTTATAATCCCAAATTTTGGTATATACCACATTATAAATAAATCAATTACTATTGTACAGCTTAATATAACTAAGTTTTGGTGTTGCATTAATTATATAACATTGATATAAAGATAATTTAGCTGAAGCAATGTATATGGTATAAAATGACTTATGCCTTTTATAATTCTTGCTTGATTTATTGCTTTGCTCACAGCAGTGTTTTCAGTTTGCATAGTAATTTATCCTCGTCTCCAAATTTATTTATCTTGTTCACAAATAATTAATTCTAAAAGTGCAGTAAATTCTAAATCCATCAGTAACCTATAATTCATATACCACGTAAATTGTTACTGGTCAGTATCACATGCATGTATATGTACAGTGTACATAAAGAAAGAGGAATTAAATTATTAACTTCAAAATATAGTCTAATTCAGTATTACAGCTTTATCATAGGTATTTAATTATCAACTATACAGGGTGTTCCACATAACGTGATTTCTTTTTTTGGAAAAAAATGAAGTTAGTTAAAAATCTGATCGACATGCTGTTATTAGTAATAAGGTGACCTTTGACCTTCAGCAAACCGTTCAAGGTTTTTGAAATCCTAAATCGAAAACCGTAGAAGATAGATGGTTGGTGTCAATTAGAAAGT
>JAQFZQ010001900.1:0-16606 GCA_034696005.1 Glomeris marginata
TTCCCAGCAGTGATGTGGGGGAGCATTGCTGGACAGCCTACCACTAGGCAAAGCCTAACATTTCGCATGACAATAACCCACTTAGTATTCCTTGCAATAACTCTGGAAACGTCTGCCAGATTTGGTTTCTGTTGACATCTTTGGTATTGGCTGGATAACTAGTCCATTTCTTAAATTTACACTACTATTCTATCTTGCATATTTAGGATTCTAGATTTTCGAAAACCATAATGGAACGTCTGAAAGTCACCCAAACCCACATGATGTGATGTCCCCCAATGTACAGGTCGTGTTACAATAAATTTTGTTTCATTTGCGATTACTTTCAGTATTATTATCACCGCAACGCCTCCATGAATTACCCTGTATTAATACATGTTGTCAACAGCGAAACTAGTAGCATAAACTTACTGGTCAATTATATAAATTAAGATTAGGGTCAAAATTAGCACACATTTATGGGTACATTATTCATAGTGGGATACGTTTAAAATTAGTGTTCAATTTTCTGGTGTTATTAACTTCATATGTGGCGCACACAAATCTCAGCCATTTACATTGCGGATATACCTACCCTGCACATTCATATTGCCTGATGAAGTTAGTGTTCATATGTCCTAGCTAGCTAGATCTCTCTTAATTAGAACAAGTCAAACTACTGTACGATTCCTATCTCGAATAATATAATACTTTTTCATACTATACAACTATAGCATATACAAGAGAGATCTTCAGTCAGCTTTGAGGACATCATAATTGGCCTGTGTTGGCGGTCACGCACAGAAATTACAATAAAATCGAGAGTGGATTGCATGCAATGTTAGAATGGCTACATCAATGTGCATGCACCAACCAATTTTTTATTCTCTTGATGTGAATCGAGATTGTCACAAATAATGAATGGGACTTGAATTCACTCCCAGTGTCGTGCTTCTTGCAGATGCTCTCGATTTCAAATGCAACGAGGAGAAATATTGGAGGAAAAAAATAGCAATGAAAAGAAGCACCTTTTTTGATTGTCACATTTGTCAAACAATTCCCACACGCAAAAGTTTTTCAAGTTATAATTAATATCAGACATGTCATTTGACGAATTAAAGGTCTAACTTTCAGTTTCCACAGTTCCTCAGGGCACAGCACTAAACTTTATTAATAATTAAAGATCAGTCACACAATTGCATGGGTAATGCAAGCAGTTTTAAAAATAGACACCAGGCTTATGACAAATCAAAAAGTATTTGATATATGCATTTTACAGCGAGTATAATAATGTTCAATTTTTTCATAGATTACAGTAGTATTGATCACATGTGCTACCTGGGTCCACACTGAAAAATCGTCACTGGCAACACGCGACAAATCTCCAGCAACATCATATTCAAATCATCGCATGGATCAGATAGAAGAAAATAACTACAATCAACAAAGACAGAATAGACATATGGAATTTCCTGAGGAAAAACTGAGGGAATTCCGCGAAGATGGACCACAGAGGGAACATTATCTGTCTTTTTCTCATCACCCAAGCAAGGATATGCATGAAAAGTTCCCTTCTGGAGAAATCATCGCTCACCAGCAACCTGAACCTTCTAGACATGGAGTGAGAGAACGCAATAGAAACAAGGAACTAGGACAGCATGAAAGTCGGGATCCACAATACTACCCAAGAAAAGTGAAAGTTAACGAGTTTCATGATCATCAAAGGCCATTACATACAGATCAAGCTCAAAGACCATTACATACAGATCAAGCTCAAAGGCCATTACATACAGATCAAGCTCAAAGACATCACGTAGATGATATCTCGTTAGAAATTATTCGTCGGCCACATGGGCAAAGGGAAGATCCTCATTTATTTCATCATGAAAGCAAAAACAATTTTCCAATGAATCAGGGCACCAAGCAATCCGCATCCTTTAAAAATAATGAGAAACATCCTACCTCATTTCCAAATGGTAACGAAGAAAATTTTAAAAATAATGAGAAACATCCTACAGGATTTTCAAATGGAAACAAAGGAAATTATAACGCTCACCTTGATAACAATCCACAAAAATATTTTGTACCTTCTGAACCATATAGAGAATTTATTCCCCAAAACTTTCCCCAGGAAGACGGTTCTAACCAATACAAAAATTATCAGCATAGAGATCGAGATCCATTAATGGCTGGCCAGAATTTCGAAACAATGAATAATGGTGCAAATGCATTTAATCATGATGGGATTTTTCAACCGCAATCTAATAAAGCAATGCGCTTTAGCCAAAATTATGCACAATTCCACGGAGAGATCCCAAAGGAACATCATAACACGTTCAAAATTTCCCAACATACAAAAGATCCTTCCCAGTCACCTAACATGAACAATGAGCACTTCTATCCTCATAATTCGCATAAAATTATTTCGAACACTGATAAAAGTTTTCCTTATCGCCAAGATCCAACCATAGTATTTCGTCCTACAGACCATGAAAACAATAAACAGTCCCAATCGAGACTTACGAATAATAGAGACGGTCCACTTAACTTTCACAATTTTCATCAGTTACCACCACCGATTTACATCCCAGATTCAGTTAGTAAGGTATTCCAAAATGGTAATAATCTGAAAGAAGGTAGACGACCTAATGTCGATTCAATGAACAACCCCTATTTTCAAGAACAAGGTAATAGAGGAATTACTCGACCAAATACTGTTCTAAGTGGATTTCGTTATGATAATGTTCACAGGGCTCCCACAGCTGATACGTCCAATAGACATAATGTTGCAGTAGTTCATACTTTACGTGAAAAACCATTTTTCGAAAGCAATACCAAAAGTGCAACAATTCAAGCTTCCCCATTTTACTACAGAAACGGTAACCGTCAAATAGGGTTTGACGAATATGGTTTCAGTGCTGAAGGAATGCAATTTATCCCGTCAGCAAAAGAAACATATAATGGAATGCTAAATGAACAAAGAAACCATAATAAACAACCATTCCCTCCCAATTTGTCAGGAAAGTTTAAATATGGTGCCGTTTCATCTATGTCAGGTCCTCAACAATATTTCAATACATTACAACAACCTTCATTAAATTATCAATTGGAAGATACACAAACTTATGGTGGTTATTTTCAAACACATTTAGATAAGCAACAATCTTCACATGCAGGACAATATCACATGTCCAGTCATGAAAAAGATGCAAATAAATTTCGAGGAAATAACGTTATACACAAAGGCCCTGGGGATTTGTACAAATCAGATAGCATGCAACAATTTCACCATATGGCTGGTAAACCCACACATAACGTTCCAATGGATTTTCAGCATCCCAAAGCACACACAATGGAATATTTCCAAGGAGGTGCAAAGAACCATAAGTATTTTAATGACCCTTTCGAGGCTTTAGAACAAGAGGTGTCAATGCATATCTCCCAACCTTCATTTTACAATCATCCCCCACCACAACAATACAGTTATATGAGTCACTCAGATTCCACCAGCGTTTTGAAAAGTTTGCTTCCCATTGGAATAATCGGTACACTTGGAATCGCAGGTCTAAAACTAGGATTATTGAAAGCTTTATTTCTTTCCTCTCTTTTGAAAGGCAAACAAAACAATATAAGTTATTCCAATTATGGGACACATTACGATGGCTTTGAAAAATTAATTTCATCAATAGGAAATTACCGAGATCCACGGGACGGAAATGAGAATGGTTATATTCGAAGATCCCAGTTTCAGTATCCATCAAAAGAAATGCTCTATAAGGATTCATTACATCCATTATACAATTCACAATCAGACATGCATTATATATCTCCAAACCTACCTCTAGATTTAAATAATAATAATCACAATTTTCAGCTTGAATCGATTGCTCAACCAAAATCACAATATAAAGAGGAATATCACAGGGAAGAAGACTGGAAGAAAGCAATGCACATTGACTAAATGCCCATTATTACATAATTAAGTGGAATTATCATGATGCACATGCATCAGAACAATTTTAAAACCTGGTATCTAACTACAGATGGAGCTCATTGAAAGAGCAAACCAACCGCTAGGAGTTGGCACGATTAATACTGTATAATTCTAATACCAAATAAGAATATAAAAGATGGTTGCCACATTGAGTATAAGTCAAATTACTAAATGTTGCAATTAAATATTCATTTCATATTAGTATCGAGTAATTGATAGAAAAAATCTGCATATATAATTGAATGGCAGCCTTGAACAACCATTCAAGGGACATTTTGACGAAAGTGAGTTAATATTATAAACATGTTTTTTGGATATTCATGCGTCTTCCTGCACAATTTCATGAATGAGAAAGCTCTATTTACGGTAGAAAATTAATGCGAAACTGTTCAGGTTGTATGGTTCTGTTTTTAGCGGTTTTCTCAAAACTGTAAAATGTCCCTTGAAGGCTTGTTCAAGGCTGCCATTCAATTATGGATATGAAATCTCAGCTGCCAAATAATGTAATTAAGGTGACCTAATCATCTCATTTTTTTTATATTTCGTTTTCATGTATTAATATTGTATAATTGTAGCAAATTATACCGTGTACAAATGTAACATATTTTTCGTGACATTATAATGACTAATATAGTATATCGACTCTCGTATACAACACTGAAATTGGCGCACCATAGTCTGCATTTTTACTTGAAAGCCTCCAATCTATGCTAATTAGATTAGTTGTTCATAATATTAATAACAGCTCAATTTTTATGTTATACTACATTGTGTGACAAAAAAATATACGTGGTCTAGGTGGTCTAGTCTACCTATGTGCAAGCGGTGCACCTGGCAAACCAGTTTAATGAAAGGGGCCCCTTTGTACTCCCTTATTAGGGAGCTGACCGCCTGCACATAGATAGAGTAGACCAGGTATACGGTGAATGGCCCTGTATCTGCATGAGCCTACCGCAAGTTGAGTTTTTATGTATATTGTATATTAAATTGATGTGTCCAAAAAATGTCCCAACATGGCGAGCAACTGCCAGAACGAACGAACAGCTTAAGCCGGCTACACACCTAGAGAACGAGCGCGAACGAACGGAAGTGCTCCTGTTCGTCTGCGCAAGGCGTGAGCACAAACATCGGAAGTAAAAGTGCTCGTGTTCTCCGTTGCTCCACCCAGAGTCGGTACTTCAAAGGGTTTCGCTGGAAATGCCCACGCTTCCTACTGACCAACAGCGCGCTCATGGGTGCCCATATCTTGCAACGTATTGTCCTCGCTCGCTTGTGCTGGCAAACGGACGTTAATTCGTTGCTCGTGCTGCCAGCATTAGCTAGGTGTTTGCATCGTTTATATAAAATTGAGTTTAAATTACAAAATTTGTGCAAATATGCAATTACATTTTTTCAACGTTCGAGATTGTAGTTATAGCCATGCACAAGCCTGGCAGATAAAAATATAAATTGTAGGCATAGAGATATGAATATACTCGTAATAATAATAAATTAAACATAAAATGCATTAGCAGAAAGTTGAATATAATTAAATACAATTAATAACTATAAGACATCTAAACCACAAAAAAGTAATAGTAACATCGCCTTCTACACTAAGAATAATTACTTCTCGCACGCAAAGTAGAGATGTATGGAAAAAGTTATCTGTTTAAAGTAGAGAAGGAACTTCATGTAACAGCGTAAAAACAATTTTGGTGAACATCACGCTTTCCTAATGCCTTCTCACATGGAGTAGGTACATGCTCGCAATTTCATTTTTTGTTGCTTAATTATACCATGTGTTCTCAATGTGTCATTATTTTATTGCAAGCAAAATCAACATTTTGTTCATCACTCGAGTTGACTTAATTCCTCTTTTGAAAGTGAAAAATGTAGCATGAAAGGTAACAAATTGTTGTCGGCTCCAATGCCAACAAGGTTTCATCCTCACAAGCATTCACATGGATTCTTTCCTGGGCAATGGCCAACAACTTCCTGGACAGAGTATATATCTGAATTTTGAATTGAAAGTGCACAACAGTCTATGTGGCCATTATTTGTAAATACTATACGAATGGCCATGTTATTACTTCCAGCAAGTATGTTATTTCATTGCATTAGAGATTCTGATGGACCATAAAATGTTATTTAGAGTTCTCGTACATTAATGTTATGTCATACCTCCTGTAACTTATTATACCCTCAGTTCGGGACAAAATTATAAGTCATCAGAAGTTATAACTTATAAGAAGCAGTACCAGGAAAGCATAATCATATCTTTGCTAACTCCCCCATCATCCCAATGCACATTTGTTGTCAAGATGGGCAATAATTGCATAACAAGTGAGCGGCGACTTCAATTTTGCAATCACATGGCTAAAAATCTAACTATGAGCCAGACTGCTCTCTTGCTACCTGGGCTACAAAAACATTTGGGCTCAAAAACGGAATTTTATTTGCAGCTATTTGCGAGATCCTTTCCAGGCGGAAAGAATACGAAGCTATATGTGTGGCCCTGCACTCACTGCCAAGCGTACACTATACTTTTTGAAAAGTCAGACAGCATTTCTGAGGTTTAGTTAAATTTTGGGGAAATTTGGCATAGGTAACACCTAACACTTCCAATCACACACACGTACCTCACAGCAATATCAAATCAAAACAGAGGTTTCATGCATGTATTTTAGTGCACCTAATAATCAAAAACACGCAAGAATGTTCTATAAATTATTGATATATATCTGCGTTAAGATACCATCTGTGAGTTAGGACCACTTTTCACTGGTCCCATCTATGACTCTCTTAGACAGGTTTCACTGTTTCACTGTATACGCATACCTAAATGGTATTCCGGGTTTTAATTTTAATCGTGCATAATTTGAAATAAGAATGACTGATAACTATCAAGATTAAAAGAAATATATTTTAGCAGAGTACAACCTTGCATGTATTGTTTTATTATTATCATATGAATTGTATACATGAGATTGTAATAAAATGCGATGCAATTGCATTGCACCGGCCTATAAATTACTATCTATATATATATACAAGATAAAACAAAAACAATGCAGGCCATTAAAATTAAAAACCTGACGCGCGCTTTCATTCGACATATATACAGTCTCAATAAAATATGCATAATATTACATTTCCTATGGTGATTACACTTTCCCTAATAATTATATATGGCTGGAATCCTAAATAATTTAATTGAATAGCTCCAGAGCGGGAACGGGCGTATATTTAGCACCAGTGGTTATAGTACATAGGCTATAAACTATATTGCGGGGCCGCAAAACAATTGCCGGTTATCGTGTGCGACAGTTTTTTGACCGTAATTGTGCTTGTACATCAAAATCATGATAAGCTGACATGACTTGCGTTATTGCTAGCGAAGAACTACAGTATTTTGCATTTCTTATACAAGTGAGATTTGACCGAAATGTACAGTATATGTGGATATTTTACTACACATAAAATCGTGTTTAAAGGTTTGCACATTCGCTACACAAACTGTGTAAGTTTCACTTAAGTACCTATACATATGATTTCTGGTTTAAAATGTTTTGGAAACACCCCTATGGATGTTTGACGATTTGAACTCTCAAAATTGAGGGTGTATATGGAATATCCAGTAAATAAAGAGTATTGCAGGAAAGCATCACTGAAGCGCCCCACAGGAGCATCATACAGGCATTTCAGATAAGATGCAGGCCTACACTACAGTTGGAAAAGCCATGATGATCACAACCGAAAAAAAAAAACACTAATATTAACAAAACAATATTTTCAAACATTCATCGATCCTTTCAATTACAGCAAAACGTTACAAACAATGAAACAGCAGAAACTATTTTATATAACTTTTGTGCTACTGATTTCCTCACTAGCTGTAGTATACGATGATGCTTCCAATATTCTTTTCAGCAATATTCTGTATTTTGCATTATTTATGCAACACACGGTGCAATTATTATTATTGCAATGCAAATTAAAATAACAAATTACTTTCCTGCATTGCTTACTACCATGATTTCATAGTGATAATTTTAGCCTGGTTTTGAATTATTAATTGTAAAGAACAAAAACAGTTTAAAGCAAATTAATGTCGGAGAAGTAAATAGCACATAAATAAAATTGTATGTAATTTTATGCTTTATGTTCTCAATCTTTACCATAGGATTTATTTTCTATGGTCAAATTATATTATTGTCGCATTATTTACTTTTTTGCTGAATCTAAGTATACAATGATAAAAATATGAATGTATACTGCACTTGCATTTTCTCATTTCCGCATTATAAACGCGATGTAAACAAATAATATAAATATATATGGCAGCAATGCAATTTCCAGGAAATGCAGTTCATGAAATCAAATGAGAAAAAATCTTGATAATGCAAATGCGCTACTCAACATCTCAGAAATGCCTCACACGGAAGGGCGACTCAAATTTTAAACAATTGGTCTTAACTGTTGCGCACGAATAAATTGTACAATTTTTATAATTAGTCCATCTTCCGTCTGAATCCCTTATATCCGCCCAGGAAATTAAGAATTAATTCCTGGTTTTAAGTAAGAATTTGCAGGATTAAAAATTGTTTATTGCAGCAATTAAGGTAAAAATCTTTACACTGAAGAAAGTAAATTCACTTACGGAAATAATTTCTTTCACACAACACGCCAGTAATATTACACAGTATACAGTAGTTGAACCCTTAAATATTGACAGCATGCCCGTCTTCTTCCCCTAAAAGTACCTACAGCATTCACCCGATTCCATCAAACAGCATAACTTCTTTAAAATAATTTTTGAAAGAATATGTGAACTAACTTATCGAAACTTCCTTCATTCATCTTTCACCCCTGGTGACCGAATGACGACTTTTCCTGTAAACACACCTCCCCCCTGTCGGGATACTGAATTTTGCATGGACCCTAACGAAGTTTTTAATTAAAATATCTCATTTTAAAATTCTATATGGGGCACTTTTTGTTCAAATATTAAATGTAACATTTTAGAAGACTCAAGCCGCACGCGAATGTTATTGTTCTGTGGTAACTATTCTTTTTAATTTCAATATCTAACGACAGCTTTCATTTAGAGTTCATGCTCTCATTCCCTAAATAAATTACCATAGGTAACTAACATATAATTATACAATATAAGCCTACTAACTGTTCGTCAAGAAGAAGTGAAAGGCATGCGTAGCGTGCGTCATACACAAAGGCAAAAGTTAGGTCAAATTTCACTTTGTGGCAGCTACGTATACCATGGTGTACACATTTATATTCCACGTTATCTTTATTGAATTATTCCTATAGTAATTGCTTCACTACCAAATGGTCAATAAATGCTCCACTAGTGCAGTTTCCATGCTAATTAATGGGCATATTGTAGGAATTGTGTAGAATTATCACAAGTATAGCCTACTACTGCAAATGAATGGCCAAAACATAGGAAATAACATAAAAACAATTAATCACAATTGAGCAGAAGAAGCTAAGGTTGATGGCAAGCATCTTTCCGGACACTGAAAGTGGAGCATCTCAGCAACCTACAGGATGCAGGTGTAATGTTTATTTTTCCATTCCCACGAAGACACGAAGAAAGTGAAAGAGACCGGGAAAAGTTTTGCCAAAGAGAAGCACGCAAACATTTTTTTCTAAGTTAAATTCATAAAAGCATTTCTTGGGTGTCAAGTAAAAAATCCTATATACTCGGTAAGCCCCGCCCAAACCAATGGAAATGCAGGTTATTAAATACCATCAAATGTAAATATCAAGTATAGCGAGGTACACATGGTAACATCCCAACTGCTTAACGTCTGCTTTGATTGGCTGTGGAGAGTCACATGGCAGTTCGCCATTAACTTGAAATTTAAAATCCCACGCAATCACAACATAATTTTTGGGACTTAGTAAAGTACCACGTGATGATGGACGATTTCCTGCTCGTCGTGGTATAAAAGGACCATACACTTTCATTTCAACTTTATGTAAACATCCACAAGCATTAGGAACACTTGCTTTGAATTGTGATCACCAAATTCTTCTCAGCAAACATGAAGGTAAGATATAAAATAACAACTTCAGAACATGGCGTAAATCAAATCATATAAGAACAGGTTAAATTTAATAGAATAACATGTGAATATGACTTGTATGAAGTTAAACAATATGGGGAAAATATAATGGAATGGACAATTATTTATTCCAAATTTGTGACAATTTAAACGTGAATTTGTAAAGAAATAAATGTACAGCGCTTGAATCTGCATTATGTACTTTAGCATAATCATTTGCATATTACTGCAAAAAATGTATATTAAGTGTTGCATAATGCCAAGAGTGGATGATAATGCTAATTTGTCACCATCATTTTCAACACAAATTATATTGCCTAAAATGTTTTGACACTATGTATAATACACATCATAAATAAGAGCATGTGTACACTTCAGCAAAGTTTGTTATTGTAGAAATGTCCTATGATTAAAATCTAACGAGACTACACAATAGGCTATCATGTGTACATTCAACTTTAGATCACATTCAATCCCAGAAAGCAATTTCTTGTTGGTTTTCTCATTTAACTCTAAATGATAGATATGCTGTTAAAAACCTGTAGCCTTTTAATTCCAGGCCCCACATTCCTAAATTTAGCCCACAATTCGATATAATATGGAAAGCTTGTCCCACGAAAGAAGACAGTAAAATGTCATAAACTCCATCGGCATACAGAACGTTTCTGAATTTCGCGCGTTGCACCATTCGACTCGCACATTCGATTCCACTCGAACGCGATTGGTGTCCTAGCCAGGACACACGGCGAAAACACGCCCCTTTTAGGACGGTTTTTATTTAATATCTCGTTAACTATCGCGAATTTAGAAAAACTTCCTATACCAACTTTCTATAAGTTAGTTTGTTTTTTGCGCACAACATATCAAAAAATTTCGTTTGGGTAAACTGTCCCTTTAAATATTCTATTCATTTTATATTAGGTGAGATGGGCAATTGTGACATTGCAAGCAATGCCTTTCCTGTCGCTAATTATCGCATGAATTACTGTTTTATACAGTTTGTTTGTGTTTTGTTTACAATATACACTAAATAGCATTCAACGTTTGCTCTGCTAGTAGCAATCCATTTTAAGTGCTCAATTGCGATATTCCTAAAAATAATACTAAATGTATCACATTTAAGATCAACAGTTTTGCACAAACCCCCCAAAAATAGATGCTTTTTAGCAGAAAAAAATATATAGGTACACAATTTCTGTGTAAATTTAGTTTGTCTACAGAAAAATGAATTAAGGGAAAAGTCAAAGTTTTCTTATTCAGGCCAGAACGTTTACACAATGATTGTTTAATGCCCAAATAATATATTATTATTGCAATAAAGAAGACCGCAATTGCTCCGATTCAATAATTAAATTGTCATTTCGTGGCATGTATTCATAAGTTAGTTGAACATATACACCCTTGACTGTATTCATGATTGTTGTTGACCCATGCCCAGTCATTAATCACATACATATCTAATACGTAATAGACTGGGCAGGCAAGACTAGCACCGGTATGGTGAAACATTTGTGACGTTTACCATTTGCCTACATTGCCCAATTCAGTGAAATACGTATATGTATAATCATCAAGACCGATCAATCTATAGATTTACATTATTTGATAGAACACTTAGTTTTTTTAGCTCCTCTATAAAAATTTCTAACATATGGAAAAACACAATATCTTTCCCTCCTCCATCGAACTACTGGGATTGGTCGAACAAATAAAGTTCATAATTAGCTTACCTATACTTGTGTGACCTGCAACAGCCTTCGAAGGTTTCAAAACTGTACAAGACAGGATACATCTTCACTAGAATCTAAGTTCCATAATATCTTCGCATATACTGGCCAGATATAATTGTTCTAACTTCTTTTGTTTCGATGTTTTCCAGTCTACATTGTGCGCATGCATCTGCCTACTCATAGTGCCCATACTAGGAACAGGAGCAACGTTCTTGCATATGATGGGTGGCAACTACGGTTATGGCGGTGGAGCTTACGGTCAAGGAGGCGGTGGATCCTACGGCTCTGGTGGTGGAGGTTACGGAGGGGGCTATGGCGGAAACAGTCTTGGAAGCACTGTTGGTCGTCTAATTGGCATGAAGATTGACACCCTTCAAGGATTGAAAGGTCTTTTGTTGAGCCCCATCCTTGCATTAGCTGGGTCATCTCACAACACTGGGGGTTATGGTGGTAGCCGTGGTGGGTATGGATACAGTTCGGGCACATCCGGCGGCAGTGGAGGATACGGTGGCACTGGTGGCTACAGTGGCACTAGTGGCTACGGTAGCAGTGGAGGATACGGCAACAGCGGAGGGTATGGAGACAGTGGCAGCACCAACTCTAACTATGGAAGCACTGGAAGTTACAGCGCACCAGCAGCTACTGCGACCGATTACTCAAAATACCCTGAAGGGGCATATTCAAATGAAGATTACACCACAACTTCCACGAAATCTGAAAGTAATTACGCAAGCACAAAGCGTGACGCAAGCGGTGGACCTTTGGGCGATGATGGCGACAATGGAAAATACGGCTATGGAAGTTACGCAAGTGGCAGCGAAGCCTACAACAGTTATGAAGGAAGTGGTTCTATTGGTAGATCCGCCAATAATTATGGAGGAAATAGCGGTGGTGTTGGACCTCAAAAGGGAATCAGCATCGGTTTTGGAATTAACAAGCAATTTGACATTAAATGGCCTTCACTTAACCTCCAGAATTTATTTACTGTACCTCAGCGATATTACTAAAAATATTTAGCGTAGAAGACAAAAAATTATATGCAAATTTATTCAGATCAATTGAATTTTGTCTCCGGCGTAAAACGTAAATTGTATAAAACTACAGCAGGAAATTTACTAATATTTAAACTTTTTACAGCTAAGTGCATTTCAATAGATGCTCGTGTTGAGATACTGTTAGAATTACAATACTAACTTATTGATTCAACAATTTGTACCGAAAAGGTTTTCAGAGTTTTATTATCATGGTGTAGCTTTTTTTTGGTTGGGAACTAGTACTGATATTATAGTTGAAACGTAAATCACAACATTTATACAATAAACTCTAGTACTGTCGATTTTCATTTCAGCAAGACGTGTCAAATTGAAGCACCAGCTTTCAAAACCATGTTCCTATCAGTATTACGATATTATATATATATATTTATTTGTACTAATTATAGTATATACAGTATATGTTTGTACAGAGGTATAAAACGTAAGCAGTCTTTGACAATGCAATTCTGCTTTCATTTTTTGTCATGCACAAATAAATGAAATGCAATGGAATAGCATGTAATAGCAGCAAAACCTATTTAGGCACTCATTCATATGTGTACATACACCCATACATATTATGACTATGTTATATTATAAAATATAATATGTAATGTAAATTATGTTTTTGCTTGAATAAACAAATTGTGTATTGTATAGTTGTGTACCGTACGTTTTTTTAATATGCTGTATACAATTGTCTAACCACTGTCCCTGCTCAAGCGGAATGATTATATAGTAATAAGTAAAAGTAATTCAAGAAATGCATTATCCAGTCACATGGAAATGGCAAAATTAGATGACATGCCTATTTGCAAAACAAGTGATTTGAAAATATGTACTATGTTTATTACAGTGAATAAGTATTAAAGCAGTGGGCACGAGAGTTGAGACGCTCATGCTGAGATTATGACGTATGCTACTCTCTAAACAGGTGCTACCTGTTTGATTCCTGGATGGGCCGACCAGGTGTCACCCTGTTTGCAGAGTATAGCATACGTCATAATCTCTGCATGGGGAGTCTCAACTCTGGTGCCCACTGCTTTAGCCACAGATATATACAGTATATACTTGTCACATCATTTTATGACGTCATACGTGTCCTTATTAACATATGCCTAAATAGCCAATCATCTTTTAAAGGTGACCTGACACGATAATACTATATGGCTATTGCAGTACTATACTCGATATTTATTACATAAATGTTTGATACTCAGTTCGATATTTAAACCCGCTTCGAAAATGCTCGAAAATGGACCGATTTCGGCACCTAGGCACCCAAACTTCA
Source organism: Glomeris marginata (assembly GCA_034696005.1). Taxonomy (NCBI): domain Eukaryota; kingdom Metazoa; phylum Arthropoda; class Diplopoda; order Glomerida; family Glomeridae; genus Glomeris; species Glomeris marginata. Next base: position 14,100 of record JAQFZQ010001900.1, read on the forward strand.
ATCATTTTGTCATCTACAGAACGCCGTTTGTGCCATTAGATAGTGGTACGTACTGGCTCTCCACGGCGGTCGAACCGAACGGAAAAATGATGGCTTCAAATCTGGAATTTACGATTTTGACAACCAGGACCACAACCGGCATTTCATTGCCATTTTGGCAATCACAACGCTTTTTGGCTTTCATTACAGCGGAAAAACATCAAGAAGGGTGTTTTACTGTGCACATGCTTGCCATAGGTACCAGAGGCGCCAAATTCAAACTTCATTAAATTTCGCTATTTTATATCTTTAATTATAAAATTTTCTGAGCAGTTCTGTTCTAGCAGTTGGACAGTTATTTTGTTTCCTATACACATGATAATTTTTTCAGGGTACCTTACAAAACCGGGTCAGGTCACCTTTAAGCATTGTTTTATGGTGCAGGCAAGTTTCAAGGTATACCTCACAAATCCGTGTCAGTTCACCTTTAGTTCTAAGGAAAGGAATAAGTCAATTGGGATCAGTCATACTGTCTGTTTAAACATACCCGAAGATTAATTTCGGTCACGAAGATTAATTGTGACAAGTGTGTGTAGAACATTATTGTTAGTCAGATTAGCCATAGAGTGATTAAAGCAGGACAGACCTATACTATTTCCCGGCTTATCTGTGGACCTCTTTGGTGGACGTTTTGCTGCAACCAATGGTGATGATCCACTTTTGGTAGTAACCATCCGGTGTTAAGAACGTGTGGTTACTACCAAAAGTGGATGTTACTACTCATCACCATTGGTTGCATGCAAAAGCGAATGCTGTGCCAAAGAGGTCCACAGATAAGCCGGGAAATAGTATAGTCTTAACGTGTTCATGGAAATTCAGTGGACCGATTTGACCAAGATGCAATCAAGTTCATAAATTTAGGATGGTTATATATTCTACAACGATCACAAAATATTTAGAATTTCCTTAAAAACCACATGATAATACTTTTCCCCCATTCTCGATCTTTGGCATTTATGCTGTGCTGCTGAAACAGCAGCAAAACCTAAGCTGCACCAACAGAAGTTGGTCATAACTGTTATATTGCATACATATTACATTCTTCGCTGACTATATTTTATGGTTTGTCTTTTATACGGAATTGTTCATTAGGATGATAATAATACGGTTATTAGTCTAAATTTTTTAGTATAGCAAATAGTCATAATGTACAATATGTATGTATGTACAATTGCAACCAAAAAAATTGTCGCACACGCAGTGCCCAGGTGAGCGGGTCGTAAACTAAACGCGGACAAGTCGATGTTGAAGGGAAGGGTGGTTAGGTGGAAACGTACTAATTATAAGCGACCCATTTTTCACCTGCAAAGTACTGTTCCACCTACATAGACCGGTCCATGTTTATGTTTTGTTTTTAACAACATGTCACTTGGGGACGCTAGGAGTCATTTCATTATTTTTCCAGCAGCACACAGTACGCAACAATTTTTATGGCCGCAATTGTACATTTGTAATCCAATAATAATAAATGTCACTTCTAATTAAGGCTCATTAGGTCATCTGCTATAGGAAGCAAGTATAGCAATGTCTTTAAAACATTTTTATTCGCGAATTAAAAAGTTCTCATTTCATCTATGCTGTACATGCATCGTAATGTTCATTTTTTGAAGTTTTCAGAACATGAGGACAAATTCTCCTAATTCGAAAAGACGTGCGCCATTCTCGGTGGAATAACTTGTATGGATGGTACAAGGAGCAATCCGCATGCTTTATATAGGTACACGGGAAGAACATCAAAAAATTTGACCGCATTGTGATGTCAAAATCCTTGTAAATGGCGCTTTGGAACGAAGGTGAATGGACTGCAGATTGCGTTGAGAAAGGACAACGAATGTTGGGTGAGTTGGTCACCAGAAAACAACATTACAAAATAGTGGTTAAGGTGGAGGAACATCAAATGCGTTCTCCGATCGGGGCGACCCTGGTGGACTCCGTTTGCACCAGAAAGCAGAATACCCATATTTTAAAATCCATATTACAAAACCTGAAAATGATACAGATATGAAATAAATTGCATATATGATGCGAACAGAAATACTGTTTAATTCAAGCCTAAGTTTATTACGGAATTCAAATCCAGTCGTTGGTAATAAAATCGCAATTTTTGGCTCGAAATAATTTATTTTCGGTAAGTTGAACATATATATCTTGATATAAGCAAAATCGCGATCGAAAGCCAATACATCTCTGAATATTTTGTTTAAATTTCATTAAGGTAGCTCAATAACTTGTATAGTTCCAGAGTTTCCCAATTGAGTAAACCGGGGGCGCCCAGATCGGAAAACGGATTTGATGTTCCGCCTTAACAAAGAACAAGACTACTGGTCATGTCAGTAATCTCTAAAATTAATAACCTTTTAAAGCAACAATTTACGTTTTCTGCCGAAGTTAACTTAAAGGACTTCTGACACGGGGAAAAAAGTATCCTGATAATTGTGATAATCAAAGTAAGACAGAGAATAAATACT
>JAQFZQ010001901.1:0-16606 GCA_034696005.1 Glomeris marginata
ACAATCATGATGTGAACTTATTGAGATATTTTTTAATGGCATTGTGGTGTTGGTTGGAATACAAATATTCTCCATTAGTTATTAGATATTTTTATGGACCATGTAACTTGTTTGGCAAAAAACACTATCATCCAACTATCCACTTCTAACATCATGGTTAGGCCTACGTATTGTTAAATTGATTAACTTTTGTCACGTCATTCATTCTAATTATACTTGCAGGTAGCCATTAGCTAGGGTTAATTAATTAGCTCTTCCCCTTTTGGTGTGCCTTTCATATTATTTTCACAGCCGTGCCATATGGCAGCTTATTAAATCATCTACTACTGTATACATATTGTACAGGTCCTGGAAAATTCAATTTCATCGTTTTTCAATTAACATCTGAAATTTATTTATGTATTATTATTATAAATAAAACCATTTCCAATATTGGAGAGTTTTGGGAGCCGTAATCCATGAAATAATGTTGTCGTCATATATTTCACAATCACGTGGCCAATAATCGAAAAATTATACATTTCACCCACGCAATGACCTCATTTAACACAAGCATTGACGTCATAAACTGTGAGACCTCTAGTGGTGCAAATCGGAAATATTTATTTACTTTTTTGTTGAGTGTGTGCATGGTTGAAGAAAACAAATATACAACAAATATACAACAAATACACAAACCTAAGCTACTTTGTGACATGAAGCAATTTGTCTTATCTTCTTTTTCGAGCAGAAATATTATTATGTATGTAATTATTTAGGATATATGCCACTTTGTAAGTTGTAAAGTGTTAGGGAATTTGTAAGGATAACTTGGTGCGAATGAAAGTAACTTTACAAGTACACTATTAGGAATTTCTTAAATAATGTTAGAAAAGTAGATGTCATTTTAATTTTTATAGTAATTTATATATGAATGAAATAAACATGAACTGTATATGTTATAAGAGAAAACCAAAGAATCTTGAGAAACAAATTAATGCTATGTACAATACAACAATTTTATAATAATAGATTTGATAAATGTTATCGAGGAAATTGTTATTAGAGCTTATAAAAAGTCGATGAAATCATTGATTGAAGGGAAATGTGTAAAGAAATGTACCAAATAAGGAAATGTTTTTTGTTTTGAATTATTCAGGGTATTTGTGAATAACAATTTTAACAGTATATTTAATAGTAGGCTATTTAACTGATCCCGGCAGTAAAATTTCAATGAAAAAGCCATATAAAGTGCTTGCAATGAATTTATATTAAGTTAATAACAAAGATAAATCATATTGCTGAACTAATAACAATAAATACATTCATTGATGTGGTACTCAGGAAAATTATGGGGAAAATATACAATGTATCCACATATTAAATGTAAACACAATTTTGTAATAAATACGAAGACATTAATGCCATTAATTTTCTTTATTAGATTCAACATTGTCTGTCAGCTTCACTTGAGTTCAAATAATCTCTAGATTTTTAGAGGGTAACCAATGGAAAACGGGAAATATTCGTGCTATGGATCTAAATGTAAAATTCAAATTTGCTTTTCTAAAAGATAAAAGCAAACATTGAAAAAATCTTTCAGGTTTATTTTGCTTGGATGGAAAGATTTACTTTATCTAAATGCTCTCTCAACTAGCAACGTAGAAGTTTCTTTCAGATTACATTATATGCATGAATCATCCATTAAGCACTAGAGAGATCTCCATTGCGGAAGCTTTCGGTAATCATTGGGGCAGCAATTAAATTTCTATCGATTTGCACCTATTTTCCTGAAAGATCCAACATTAGTGACGAGGCAATTCTCGCCCTCTGCACGCTCCACTCGTATTTAATCCTAAATTATCATCACGTAGGAGAGATAATTACTACGTGTTATGAATTACATTTACTGCACAGTAGTATACCGATAATAAATGCGCAAGAGTTTCCATGCCCATTCCCCGCATTTTGGCATTTTATTTGCCAAGGGGTCGCTTTGAGGTTGGGCTGCACTGCAACGCGCTGTGGATGAACTCGTTTTTTGGCGAACAGCTTGAAAATAATCGATACCGTCTAGCAAGCACCATTCCCACACATTTATTGCCTTTTACGTCATATCTGCTTGCGTCAAATTCAAACACTTGTATACCTTTAGGTGTTGTATTATAATTGGCAACACACTTTCTGATTTATCATTAATGAGATTCGTGTTCGGCCGCATTTTAATTCTGCTTCATTCATTCCTAATTCATTTTTAATTTACGAAATCCCTATTTCCAATAACTGGAGTACATATAGTACTTAAGTATTTTGTAATTTCAGTGTGTAAACAATTTAACAATTATTGATATTACTCTTGATATAACTAAAAATGTATCGTTAAAAATGGAAATGGATTTATTTCAGGAAAATCAGCTTCTTTTCAACCGGTTCCATTATTAATTTACGAAATATTTGATTCCAATAACTAATACTGTAACTAATCAAAGTATGTACATACATGTATAATTATGTTTTTTGTCATTCAATAGTTTAAAAACAGTATGACATTTATAGGCTATTGAAATTCCTCTTCATAAATAAAAACATATTTCAAAATTTATATTTCAACAAATTTGCAACCAATTTCATCTCTCATATTTTGTAGGGCAGCTTTATAATACCAATTATAATGTATACATATATTTCAATTGCTTTAATTCATTACACGATATTCGGTTTTTGATGAATTAAACTTGATTTTGTATGATTAATGTAGTTTATTACAGTATGTATATCACAATCCAAACGTGGAATGAAATTCGGCTTGTATATTTTTGCACAGCCTCAAAAGCGTTGCCAGAATGTTAAAGATTTAGTATCCACATCCTATATACCTACATAACCAGTACATACTTGGAACTAGTACGTTGACGGTTCAATGAACTGGAAATAAGGCTCTATGTTTCATGCTAAATAAAAATTATTTTAGGGAGTTATTATTTTATTACATGTCCAAGAGAGCCATGAAATGAATAAAAGGAGTACCCTGGGACATTGGTCTGTTATCGTCACAGGGATTACCCGGAGACTGTTTCCATGGCAACGTCGATGAGATTCCTCCTCCTCCTCCAACGAGTGAAGAGGAGGCATTTTGGATCCCCCTTCAACCTTTACCATATCAATCAATAATGTTCTTCATGGTTGCTACACATTATAACCCATAAATATCTGCATAAAGATCTATATGTTCTTCTGCATGAGAAATAATCGAAAAAGCCAGATGTAATTGCTGTTCTGATTGGTTTTCACTATACTAACGTGTTTCTTTATATTTTTTTTTTCTTGAACAGTAAGTGGCCACATTCGCCTCCTGTGTAATTAAGTTAGGTAAATATAAATTAAAGGGATTCTGTTTACTGCGCATGCGCGTTGAAAGGCCTCAGTATACACACCCAAAATCCACCCACTTGCAAGAACCAAATTGCTTCCAGCATCTCCCGCATGACTCAATAAGGTTATTGTTCTGAATTGTGCGCAGTGGAACAGCGCCACCTGTCCACCGAGTGCGACATTTACTTCTGCAGATGCAAACAAATAAAACAGTCCAACATTAATTTGCTAACTAACATTAATTTTTCCAAATTTAAATAAAACTGTGTTTGCTTTCTTTGGAGTAAACTCCTAATTTTTAGGGTAAATCAGGGGTGCTTTGGTGCATTGAGCTTCCCTGCAATGCAGTTTGCAGATAAAATGCAGATAAAATGCAGATAAAACTCTGGAAAAATGCATCATTAATTGGTGTCTAAGTGAATTCCAATTATTAAAAGTAACATAAAGAAAGAGATTACTGTTAATCACATTGCTGAGTTATATTGCATAATTTAAACCAAAAGTATCTTCATTTAAAAATTGGTAAATCTCGTAGATGAGCTTGTAATGTTGTACTGTTACCTTAACCAACAAGGATTTCCTTGTACGTGGTTAAGCATAAGTGGGGAAAATTTGATATTGGGTATTAGCGCCCCTAGCGGCGAGCTTGCGTGTAATGCGAAGGAGTGTACGAATAAAGATTTTTCCACCATCTACTATTGCGCATTTTCGGCTTGGGAGAGGTCGCAAGTGGCAGCTTTTTGCTCAGGTCCTATTGTGAGTGAAATTTGTTGTATATTATACAATAATATATCCTGTTATAAATAACAATAGGAATATTAACCTTATTAATTTTACTGATCACAGAATATGTAAAATATTTAAATGTTGAAATATTTATTCTACATATTAAATTACCATTTAAATATGTACTGCAGCTGATATCGATAATCATTTTAGGAAATTCTTTAAATAAGTAGTTTATGCAAAATGATAATTATAATTTACATTTATTGTTATGTAATATTTTCCAGATTGGGTATCTAGTGTGATTTTATTTTTCATTTTAAATGATGATGGATATAACAGTGTGCTGATTGATTATTAAGAGTGCAATTCGTTAGTTGGATTTTTTGTAATTCAGACTAAAACAAGGGAGGGTTGGGCAATTGTATCCTGGTCATGTGACCACAGTAAATGAGATTCTTGGTTGGCGCAATATGCCTGCATTGCTGACTTTTCGAATCTTGGCGTGGGAAAGTGTTTTATATTGTTGGCATCGTGTCCAAAATTGATCTGCACTCATTTTAACCTGCAGTGGTAGCAAAGAAACCTGCAACTGCGCAACACTCACTGTTTATGTAAGCTATTCTTCCTTATTGCAACACATATCAAAATTGTAAACCCTCCATCCTCTCACCATGGATTCAGTCCACTGTGCCACCATTGACAAACATATTTCCGTTTTTATTCACATTTATATTTTTTCACTAAACCCTTGTGCAATCCAAATTTTTTTCGCACATCATGAAATATTTGTGATTATTAGTTATGACATTGCGCAATGAGGTAATTTCATGTCAATACTAAATAAAATTGTAAAATTGATCAGTGAGATTTAATTATGTTGAATGAATTAATATGTACCTTGTATTTGGAACTATTTTATATAACCATGTTTGACATTTCACATGCTGTTCAGTTTGTATATTAAATATGGAATTTGGTGTCACTTATTGACTCCAAGGTGAGAGGATTTTTCTGGTTATTGGTACGATTCATAGTTTGTATGGAATTACATGTAAATTAAAGTAGGTATTTGGTTTCTAAGATATTTAAATGTAGGAATCGAAATAATATAAGCCCAATTGATAAATAATCGATGCCCCCCTTGGAAGATGAAAGTATAATCATTTTTTGGTTGTTTTCTGCAAATCTAAAGAATCTAAATCGCTGTGTTCTTATAAAAATCTAGTGTTTAAGATAATTTTACTATTTATTTGATGATTATATACGGAAATCTGTAAATGAGGAAAATTACCATTTTGTTTTTTAAATAAGTGTTTGGGCTTCGTATTTCATCCATAAAATCAAAAATAGCTTCAGAAGGATGACTGAATACATTCTTCTTCCTGGTTTGGATATGGTTCGATTGCGGTATTATTATTTTGTACAACCTTAAAATACCCTTACACTACGTGTTTATTCCTCAATGTTTATACAAACACTAAATTTAGAGGTGTTTCAGATGTAAACACTCGCAGATTCGAAAAGTTTGCCGTTGGGATTAGTGTTTTTGTTTATAATACTTTCATATTGCTTTAGAAGTAATGCAGGGGCAGGCAAAAGTCATGCAACACTTTAAATGTACATACCTTACAATTCTTAAAGTGCTACTTATAATAATTACACCTGCAATAGTTTTACTCTTTGCATAAGATTATTTATACCTGCTGTAAAATTTAATAGGTAAAAAACAATCACTGAAATGAAAGTGAAAATATTGTGGTGACTTTTGCTTTATCCATGATATCTTGAAAACAGTAAATGTGAAGTATATGAAAAGCTTTTTGTGTAGTGAATTATTTATACTCTGTTCACAACAAATAGCCAAAAACCACCAACTGATTCCCACATTTAATCCTGCTTCAGTCATGTCATTTATTCTAATGGGGACAACCTTGAAATGAGACCTTCCTGAGTTGATTTCCCCTGAAACAAAACACCAAGTTTAATGTCAATGTCATTTCGATAAATGTTCTGGGCGTGGAAGTTGTGGGGATCAAATTGATTGGTTGGCAACTCTCAGTGAACGGAGTATGTATGACTAGCTGTTAGTAAATAGACTAACTGAACTAACGTTACACACTAATTGTGATTGGAATTAATATTTAACCACCTGTTGTTAGGTGGTGGGTTGTGTCAGCTATAGGCGTATCTTCTCCCGCATTCCTATTCGCAACACCTGAAAAAAAGAAACTAGTCCAAGCTACAGTGTGACAAAGGGCATGGAGCAAACGCTCAAAGACGCCCAAAAGACTTCAGAAAGCTGTGATAATTCCAGTGACTTAAAGATCGAGAAGAAGTTGTTGGTCAGTGATGGTGATGATAGGAAATCGTCACAACCCCTTCATGTCGAAGAAGTGCCAAAGGTGGAGGAATCCAGTTGTGATATTAGACAGGATATTGTTGTTGGATTCGATCGCCAACCGGAAGTATTGAAAGATACAACCTTGGGCTGTGATACTAAAGCATCGGAAGACGATATTGGAAAAGTATCTGCTTCAGTTGAACGGAGCAAATCAACAATTCACTCCGGTGACATCGATGATGGATCGAAGCAGGGATCGATAGGTGTCCCTCATTTAATTTCAACACGAATGGATGTTCAACTTCCAATAGTTAGCACTGAAGAAGTGAAACTAAGATTTGAAGATTCCAGCTCTGATGTTGCTGAAATTACACCTAGCAAGGAAGATACGAAGGTTGTGACCGGTATTCAAGGTAGTTCTCCCATGGAAGCTGATGCAGGAAAAGTTCAAACATCAAAAGACCATGTTAAACCGGGTGATATTATAGCAATTGAAGGAAGTTATCCTGAAACAAGCCAAGAAATAAATATTGAACGCCGTGGAATTTCTGATGTACGTGAAACTCCTATTTGCGCTGTTACTGATGATCTTCCTCCAGGCAAATTGGGAGATACAGTTCCTACTGGTAGAATGGATGATGATGAAAAGAAATCGATGAAAGTTAATGGTATCGAAGATAAAATGGGACTGAAAGAATCGGCAGGTTTTTCAGTTGCTGAGAAAGACGCGAAGGAAAAAAGCAGCGAAGAGAAATTTACGGCTGATATAGCCGCGAAGAAAATCCAAGAACCTGTTATTCTTCAGGAAATAAATGGAGAATCTCAATATCTGCATGAGCCAGAGGCCCGTGATTTGAAAACCCAACCCGACCAAGATATCGACCCAAAAAACATATTGGAAATTAAAATTGCTCACGTGGAGGAGGATTCTGCCGAATCCGGAAAACACAAAGATGCTGCGCGCAAGCCAGAAGAGAAAGATTTGAAATTCATGGGAAATGGATCTAATGGCTTACAGGGTGTGATTGCTACGAAAGACATTTCTGTATCTGATGTTGTGATTAGCAGTGCTGCTACTACGGCAGAAGAATCTGATAAACTGATCGATGAAGGTTTACGTGCGACATCCATGTTGCCTGGTGTTGAGAAGGATGCTAAAGTAAAAGAGGATCAGATCAGTAAGGACACAGACAGTAAAACAGTCGTGGTTACTGAAGAGAAACCTCACAAAGACGATGCTAAGAATAATTTAGATACTGTTGCATCTTCGGCAGATTTTATCCAAGCAAAAGAAAACGGTTTGCCTGCATCATCTCCTGGGGTGGAAATTCATCCACCGGAAATCTCACATGTTTCTCACAAACTGTTAGACGACATACATGAACAAGATGCCAATAGACCTCAACATGAAGCTATTGAAAGTGTTACAGCAATAAAAAAATCTGAAACTACTCAAGAACAGCCATGTATGGTTATTGATTCTGACAAGAGCACTGAGAAAGTTTCTGGTGAGGACTTTGATGATCGGAAAGAAAAACCGGTTCATGACAGTAAAATCGATGCAAAACGTGATGTAAAAGTCTGTGAAACGAAATTCAATGAAGATGAATTCACAATTGGGACCAGCCATCTAATTCCAGAGATCTGTAGGGAAGAAAAAGATCAGTCCACTGTAACTGTAGTTGGAAAAGAAAGCGGAATTGATCCAGAGAGAAAGGAGAAAGATATTACTGAAGGAGATAAGCCAGCGAATCAATTATTGATGCCTGAATTAGAATTTCAAAGCAATGCAAAAGAAGATGCAATCAAAGAGCAGAGTCAAGGCAACAAGGGACTTGTTATGCCTGGATTAGTACAGGAAGATAAAACTATTGTGGAAGATGTTAAAATTACTGCGCAAGCTGATGAGGCAATTCCAACTGAGACAATACCCTTAAGCACCATGACATCTGATGATCATAAGGTTGACATAAAGCCTGCAAAGGAAGATGAGCACCATGTAATAAATGGTGAGAAACGAGACCTTGTGGATCAAACACCTATTCATCTAGAGACTCTTCAAGACATCGTCCAGGAAACACCCAAAAAAGATATAGTTCAGTTGCCCAAGTCTTTTGATGATCAAGCCGAGGGTGACAAATTGAAGACTGTGAACGAAGTAGAACACGTGGTACTAAATGGACAAAAACCACACCTTGTGGTTGAGGCTCCCATTCATATGGAGGCTCATCAGAACATCACCCAGGATATGGTCACAAAAGATCTACTAGTTCAAAGCAAGGACACTCTAGAATATCTTAAAAGTGGAAAACCAGAACTTGCAAAAGAAACCGAGCATGTTGTTGTAGTAAATGGTGAAAAACCAGACCATGTGGATGAGACACCCATTCATGTGGAGACACTTCAAGACGTTGCCAAGGGAATATCCAACAAAGAACGAGTTCAAAGCAAGGACCACCTAGAAGATCTCAAAAGTGGAAAACCAGAACTTGCAAAGGAAACGGAGTATGTTGTTGTAGTAAATGGTGAAAAGCTCGATCTCGTGGATGACAAGTCTATGCACGTTGAAAAGCATGAAGGTGTCACCCAAGAAATTCCCACAAAAGAGGTAGATCAAACCACAACGGCTCTGGAAGATTTAAAGAGCGACAAGCCTGCTGATACTGCAAAGGAAAGTGAAGTTCATGTAGGAAGTGTTGAACAATTAGATCTCATGGACAAGCCAAAACAAATTGAAGTGGATAAAGATAATGCCAAAGAAGTATGCAAAGGCCAAGATTTCATCACCAGAACTTCCGAAGATCTCAAGAGCAATATTCCAGAGCCCAAAATTGAGCTTGAAACAGGAGATAATGGACAATCAAAGCTTGTGGATGAACCTACAAGACCTGTTAAAGTCTGTGAAAGTAATGCGCAGAAGAAGGCTGTCACTGAAGTTCTAGAACATCATGTGAAGACTTCTGATGAATATAAAATTGATATATCAGATACCTCATCTGACATAATAGTTCGTGGACAATCAAGCCTCGTGGAAGAACCTACTAAAGATATTGAAACTCATCTAGATGTTTCCAAGGAGTCATCACCTATCAAGGACATAGTTGAGAGCGCAAAGCCTTCCGATGGTGCTGCAAAAGTAGTTGAATCTGACATACTAGTTGGTGGACAATCAAGCCTTGTGGAAGAAACTACTAAACAAATTACCACTCATCAAGATCTTCCCCAGGAAGCACCCATAATGGAGCTAGACCTTATTACCAAACCTCTAGAAGCCCTGAAACATAGTAAACCAGAAAATCATGGAGAAGTTGCACTTAATGTGGATGGTGGACAACCAAAGCTTGAGGACAATCAAGACATAGAGCAGGAGGTGCCTTTGAGGGACCTGGATGAAAGTGTAAAGCCTTGTGACTATCCACAGGATGGAGGAATTGAACGGTCACCAGAAAAGACAACGTTAGACGAAGCCGTTGGAAAAGCCGGAGAGGAGGATAAATCTCCCCTAATTCCAACAGGTCCTACACAAGTCATCCCTGATATTACTGATGGATATCATGAGGATAAAACCAGAGCTTCTGAAGACAACCTTACTTACGAGGATGAACAGCGAAAGGATTCCGAGCTACCGCAAGATGTTATCGAAGAAGATCAAGACCGAGATCAAGACGAAGATACAAGAAGTTTGGTACCTCTGGCTGTTGATGAAGCTCTTGATAAACCTGATCAAGTGGAAGAATCTATCAAAGAGGAAACGGAAAATGTAATCCAACATGTTCCAACAGATGATACAGAAGCAGATGTCCAAGAACCTGCTGACATGGAAACGGGATTAATGAAAGAGGATGATAAACCCAGCCAACCGGAAGAATCTATCCAAGTAGAAATAATATCAGAAGATCAAATAGTAAAGTCCATCAAATTAGATTTGATTGCTTCTGGAGAAGAAGAGACAAAGAAGGAGGTGGAAGTGAGAATTGATCTCGTCGAAGAAGAAAAAGCCGAGGAAGAAGAACTTACCGATATTGGAAAAGGTGCCCACATCACCATTCAGTCATCCGCATATTGTACATTGCATGCATGGCTTCGTGTAACTGTTTACAACAACCATGCAGTTTAATAATTCTTTTCATTAATTCTATCATTTATAGGATCGCCATTGAAGCAATGATTGAAGCTTGCAACCAATTTGAAAAGTTTTTGTCGCTGTTGTCTGTCGCGTTCAAGATTCCACTTCACGCGTATTATTGCGAGAAGACATTAGTGTTTCATTTGTAAATAAATTAGTAATTTTTCGCACGAAGTCTTTTTATTTTTGCTCCTAGAATTAACCACGAACGGCAATTAAGCATGTAGTGCACTCAGTGTGACTATTTACCTATGAGAGTTGTCATTAAACCAGTGTGGCTTTTCAATGTTGCACCATTTTCAACCGCATTAAATTCCATCGTCATTTGCACGAAACTTAATCTTTTATGAATTATTTATTAATGACTATAGTGAGATTAAGGAGAGAAGAAATTCGTAACTCCGCCCTCATTAGGGGGGTGAAAATGGACTGGGCCCAAATAAAAGGGTGATGGGGTTTGTAGCCAGCAACTGTTGCACGTGGCTAAAGAGGGCGGAGCTAACAGTTACTTCTCTAGTTGGCCACACTATGTATAGAATCACCAGTTAGAATCTTCTATTCTGTTCAATGGGTTTAATACTATCCCACAATCCAAATTACAAGCTGTTACCTCTTCAACCAAATAAAATTATGGTTTATCTTAAAACTAAATAACATATTAAAATAATGTGAAGGTTATTTTTCCAGGAGTAATTCATTATTACAGTTCAAATGTAGTACTATTTACATTTGGATTTAAATTACCATTAGTCTCAATTTCATGAAAATTTTACAATTGATCTTAGGTTAACATCATATATCCTTCATTTCCCTTGCATTAAAGTTTTTACAGTAACTATCACTGTTTGGCCAGCATTCTTCCGAATTTCTGATGACGTAGTAGCCTACTTTGTTTTTATTACATCATAATGTAAACTCATTTTGTTGTTTGTTGTTATTACATAAGCATAGTACATTAGTTTTATATTTAGCCATGTTGCGTTAGTATTATTGTTATTATAGTCATTGTCAGTGCATAGATAATGATGTTAATTTTAAAATATTATTACAGAGTATGTAGTGGTGTAACTATGTAATGAATTACTTTCATTGCTGAGACTGTTATTATCGTGCATTGTTATTTTATATCACTTCCATTATGGCAAATTGCTGGGCTGCTCTAGATTTATTTCTCTCATTTTGTAGTACATGTTCGCAACTTAGCATAATTAGCTATTGTTGTCACCGCTTCCATGTCCTGCAGCTCACTACATATTTTCAACAATGAACAAACAAACACCAATCGTATTACACTGTATATACCCATTTCACGTAATGGCCTGCGGTTGCCAAATATCTAACAACTTTGGTGCCAATTTCTTTCAGAAGGTGATCACGACAGTGGAGTTGATGAATCGACTCAGGGCAAGGTTAGACAGGGTTTAATCTTTGAAACGTCTCCATGGTAACTTTTGAGAGCAGGGTGTGACGAGAGCATCTCTTGATTTTTGTGCTCAGCTGGAAACGGCAGACGAAAGTCACGACACGCCCACTAAACCCCTTTCTCCAAGACGAGGCACTGATGGTCCTTTGGCAACTGACAAAGGAAAGTCATCCATTCCAACCAGTCCTAGGAGTAAAGACGTGAAGGAAACGAGTGATCCTTCAGCTTCTGCCAAATCACCTCTCAAAACGTCTCCGAAGACTGCGAGTGCAACCATGCCGGCAAAAACTCCTCCGGTGCCAGATAAAAGTAAAAACCCATATAGTACTGCACTATACATTATGCATTCAAACAGTTCACAATCCATTATCCGAAACCCTTGAGATCATGAATGTTTCTGAATTCAGGATTTTCTCAGATTTCATGCAACTATTAAAGTTACAGTCAAACCTCAATATAAACCGTAACCAGTGGCACTTCGAATTTCTGACAACTTGACAACTTAACCGGAGCTTTTTAACGAATACAATAGCTACTCGTCATTAGCAAATTAATTTTATAATTTCCCATCAAAAAGACCATTCATCGCAGAGCCTTTCAAATTTAGGAATTGCACACTTAATGGATTGTGGGCTGTACTGTAAAATATTTATAGGGTCGTTTGGAGAGTACATCCCTCATATAATTTGGGGAACTGTTGTAGTATATTATGATCTTTTCAGAACAAAGTTTGCAAATACATATACCTAACAGCATGCAGCAAGTTTGTAAAAGTTATCTTCACAATGATATCATATTTTAAATTTTCTTATATTTGATATTGAACATTTACTCCTTTTCAATAGAAATAAAAAGTGAATATTTTTATTGGCTAATGGCCATTTTGTGTGGTCATCACGTGACTGATGACCAATCTCCTACGAACTTTTAAAGTCAAGAACCCAATCGGATTGCTTGAATCCACTTTTTAGTTCTGATGAAACTGAGTATATATAGTTACAATTTTGTTTAAAATTCGAAAAAACTCTTGATTGTTATTCCAAGGAGTTCTTATTCATTCTAGTTGAAATAAGAGTTTACACATTTACTAAACACAAGATATTGGTTTGTTTTATAAACATTTAACACAGAAGTCCCAATGAACAAAGTGGTTGTGGGCACAGCCCCATCACCGAACCTCAAAGTTGTCAAATCGAAAATCGGTTCCATGCAAAACGTGAAACATCGACCTGGAGGTGGACAAGTAAAATTGGAGACAAAGAAGATTGATTTCACAAGTGTGAAGCCAAAAGTTGGATCAACAGATCACGTGACGCATAAACCAGGAGGAGGTGACAAGAAAGTGAGTCAATAATTGCTCAGTAAACAACTTTGAAGTTCATATCTAACATTAATCATTTTTAATCTAATTTTGTGAATACAATTTATGTTTAAGTTGAATTATTGAATGTGATTAAAAACTATGTATATTTACTTATAATTAATACTATATTATTTGACATTTGTAAAGGTTGTTACTACAAAACTGGAATGGAAAGCTCAATCAAAAATTGGCTCACTGGAAAATGCTCAGCATAAACCTGGAGGTGGAGAGAAAAAGATTGAAACTGTGAAGGTAAACTTTAAAGGTAAAGCCAAGCCAAAAGTTGGATCAACTGACAACATTAAACACAAACCAGGAGGTGGTCAAGTGCAGGTAAGCTCATTTTTTCCTCCTTATTTCTCATGGTTATTATTTATATTCTTCCTGTTACATTAGCACACAAAGGGTTTATACAGTGCAAAGTATAGTTATTTTCCATGTTGAAGCTTCAGTTCTAATCTGCTTCATTCCTCGTGTATTAAATGGGAGAATTAATGTAGCATATCACTTCACAATAGCCTCATTATAAAGCATGACTTGGCCATAGTAACATTATAAACAATGTATTTTTTTGTGAAGATTTTTGTTGGGTTGGAAGATGGACATGAAATTTTAATTCAATATTGGTCACTTCCGCGTTTGCATTTCCTGTTTCACATGCTGCAATTGTGTTCCCCATTGCCGAAATAATTGACAGAGGATATATTTGTTAATCTTTTTTATCGCACATGTCTTTTTGGCCTTATATTTTATTGTGGTTTTGCATTACTGTACATACAAATGTTGCAAAAGTCTGCTTTTAACCTTTTGGAAGCTTTAAAACAAATTTATGAACTCTGCAGATTTTTTCTAGACCCTGTTACCTTTCATTACCTTCAATAAACATCTGTGTATACAGTGCAGAATGACATTATTGAGATTGTCAAAATTGCAATATTGTAATAAAATAGTATATTATTCATGAAATATTTATTTAAAAACTGTGAATAATCACCTATAAATTACCTGATGGCTTTAAATTCCACCTTGTATGTAACAATTCATACTTTCATTTATACATTGAATGTCTACACAAATTATAAATACTAATCTAATATCATACTTGATGTAAATATACTTGGCATGTTTATAGTTGCAATTGTCATATTGTAATGTTGCATCCCTTTAAATGTGATATAAAATTTTGAAACATTACAATTACATTTTCAAGTTAAGTGATAAGTTGTTGATATATTTATTTTGACAGATCGAAGAACACAAATTGGAAATAAAAGCCAAAGCAAAAATCGGTTCACTGGATAATGCCCAACATAAACCTGGTGGTGGAAACGTTCAGATTTTCGATGAGAAAACTTATTACAACCGACAAGAATCTTCTTCAAAAACCAACTCTGAAGGTCATGATGGTTCAGGCGAACAGGTACATAAACTTTATTTCTCCATTCATTGCATTGAATACATCATAAAAACATTGGCAATCAAATGTGTATATTGTTGTGTTTCAGAGCCCTGATGCAGAATTATCATCGTTACAGCCTAGAGGTGAAGAAGAAGCAGCAGCCAATGGTGGAAGTGCCCAGTGACGTCATAATCCACTGAGCATCGTTACTTACAGTTATTATAGTGATTGCAGTATACTGTATAAGTCAGCAAAAATGGGGGCATGTATTTATATATGGAGCTGCTGATTGTGGGGAGTTTTGATGTTCATACTTCTTATATATAAATATATAAGTAAAGTTAAAATATGGTTGGCCATCCGACTGGACAACTGGACAAACAACGGACAAAAGAACACAGTTAATTCGAGGAAGCCGTTTTATTCCTTGCCGCGATTTTTCTAAAAACTTGGTAGCAACTCTGCAATTCGCATGTAGAGCTAATAATAAAACGCTTTAATATATAATAACACTTCAATACTACTTTCAACAACAATAATATAATCATGATAAAGATATATGCCTTTCAAGCCTTATTGTATGAAACCTCAAAATTTTCAAAGTAGCAATTTAAATGCAAAGATTTTATGCCATGTCAATAAATCTGACCTTAATATGAACTTTTGTTGAAGTACGTATAGTTAAATACCAATTATGATTTCCGGTAATATTAATAATACATGTTAGTACAATGTAGTGTAATAGTGCTTTGCAATCAAGAAGTTATAAATTTTATTGCCACAATTAATCAATTGATTATACCAACCTTATTTCTTTTATTGGTTACTTGCGGCTTAAAAGTAAGGGAGCGATTGGTTCATTGATTGATTGGTTGATTGATATGCTAACTGGATGATTTGCAATTGTTTAGGAAGTTTACAAATTGACGTTCAGTGCATATATATCGGTATATCTACAGTATGTACCATTGTATTTGTGCTATTTCTCCTCGAGCATGCACTATATAATATATATTTGGTGTGTAAATTAAGCCACTTCTTTGTTTGTTTAAAGTTCTTTATCTTGCCGGTTTTACAGGGTGAGACAAAAGTTAAGCTTCAGGTAATTTGCATGCAGAAATTCCAAACAGTTTTGAGTTTGAAAGTTAAATAATGTACTTATAAAATTCAGAAGTGTTAATTGAATAATATTTTATGTGTAAGAAAACTGATAAGCATGACTGTTGCTCTTCTTTTGCCTCACCTAGCATATGCTACAATTGCAGTATAACCCAAACTTTTGTGTCAAGATTAACCATGTATTAATTATCATTGAAATTAGATGTGTTGGAACAATATTATTGTCTATCTTGCATAATTCATTTACAGTTAATTTACATAATTAGTTTTCGTTGATCAAAAACAAACTTTTTAATGAATTACAGGTGCATTTTGTCAAATATATGTTTCAAAACTAAGTTTGTCTGAGTACAATTAGCACAGTTTATTTAATTTCAGTGCAGTTTGACTTATTTGAACTAACTTCGACACATTTTTATTAATTAGAATTGTATAACATATGCCTCAAAACGTTTCTGTCCAGTCTTCACTAATCTGCTATTCTTTTTATTCAGAAGTTGGGAAAAATAAAAGTTGGTGCATTGCAAATTAAAACAGAAATTTTGTGTTATTCTTTAACTGTTCCAAGTTTGAAGAACAAAGAAAACGAGGGTGAAATGCCCCGTGCATTGCTCAACTCCATTGATGAAAGCGTCTGAAGTTGAGGCCACTTTTCACTCAGTTTCCGAAAGTTTTGTGCGAGGGGTGATTCACTAGCAAATAAAGTGTACACCGGATTTCATTTCAGATGATTTCAATGGATTACACGAGGATTA
>JAQFZQ010001902.1:0-16601 GCA_034696005.1 Glomeris marginata
AGAAGTTGTATTAGCTTGTGGCTGTTTTCTCGGATAATCTACACCCCACGCGTCGGAATAAAGAAAACAGCGCGACACTTTCTTATTCAATATTTCTGTATTTTTCATAACCAATTTGAAAATTCCATGACAGTAGAAACCTTGCAAAAGAAGCAGTATACGCGTGAAGTTTGAAACTTTTTGCAAGGTGCTTTCTCGAGTAGGACAAAAGTTTTTGAAGGGATCATCAAGTAGAAATAAATTAACAAAGTAATCCAACACTAACCTACAAAAAAATTAAATTACTGTCCTAATTTCCCATGCAGTTAAAATTTTATAATACAAAAATATGGATTCGATACGATTAGACAACACTACGAAGCAAAAGCGGATTAAAATCCTTGTCAGTTTCTTAATTTATAGTTCAGTCTGCGTAGGAACTTAATCATTCGCTGAAGAATGCCTGTCTAGTTCTCGTACTTGTGTGTTTCGTTGCTTTCTCCAACTGCTGAACTATTTGCGCGAACATCTCCGGGGTCTCCGTGATCAGGGTGGCGTTGAAGTTCACGCTCGGAGTACGCTGCCGTAAGTTGTACCTCGTTTGAGGGCTCTGCGATTCATCAATTTCATTTATTATACATTATATATAGGAAACACTTAAGTTATCAAGGGTTCTACTCACCGATGTGAAGACATTTTCACGTTGCCGTTTGGTTTCTGCAACAAATAAGTTAAAGACCTCGCGTTACTCGCAACCCGACAAGTACGTACTACTAAAATGCAGGGTTCTTACAAGTTTTCATCCCGAAAAGCACAATTATCCACTTCGTGACACAATGGGCACCATTGTCACTTGCAGTTGAGACAAAGCAGGCCGAATAATATTTGCCTTAGGGAAAAGGGTTAAAATGGGATTCGATACACTAGTTATATTGTTAGTAGGCACCCTGTATAAGGACTTGTAAGAACCTGCACGAACAAAATTTGTATTGGCATAACATACTTTTCGGCTTGTTTGCTGTTTTCTGGAAAGCCGGAGAAGACCCGTTGGATTGCGGGGCTGTCGTGTAGCTGGACTCGGTCTCGTAACCGCTGATGTCGCTGCCGGACAGCGTAAAGTCCGGATCTTCATCTTCGGAAGAGAAGTTATGTGCAGATTCTGTAAACCATAATCAATTCTTTATTTCAAGTCCTGAAACACATAACCAAAATGTTAACTGGAATTACTACTTACCGATGGAGGGAAAAGTTCGGTACTGGATCATCGGATTCGCACCCGAAGCTGTCGAAACGTTGCGCGATGAAAAACTGCTGGACATTATCAGAGATTTCAGTTCCTTGTTTTCCCTCTGAATACATTCCAAAATGCAGTAATTTGCATAGTTGTAGTCTTTGTAGCGAAGAGCCGAAACTATCCACACGACAACACCCAAGACGCAAGACACCGTCCTGCACACCCATATCCTCTGGTGAAGCAAAACCTAATTTGCCAGAAGAATAATACTTTCTTCAGTAACGTTGTCCCAACATATTGGACACATCTGAATTGACCAATTTCATTAAGCACCTCCCATTGCCAATATGGAGGCTGGGACGTGGAAAATCACGCAACCTTATTGGCTGCTGCCTAGATTTCCACAACAAGGACCCCATGTTTCATTGGTATTTCAGCCAATGGCAAGGCAAGTGAAATAGTTCAATTGACCCTTTTCAGTAAGAACCTCCCATTGCCAAGATGGAGGATGTAGTGAGGCAAATTATGCAATACGATTGGCTGGAAACAAGTTTTCTCGCTAAGGGGACTCCATTTCTTTATTTGTTGTTAAAGCCAATGGGAGAACACTGAAAAGGGTTAATTAAAGAATACTGTACCTTCATGGATTCAGGATTTAATTTATACTCTTCCAATCCCCAATCGGCGAGACACCGTTCCATCATCAGGTTGCCTGTCGCGATAAGGAACAACCAGAACCTCGCGTTGGCGCAACGGGTTGGCGTGGTCAGCACGTAAGAAAGGAGGACCGACACCACGTGGTAAAATACCGAAAAGAAGCCTGAAACCTCCCCGAAGAACATGGACTGGAACTTGAGGAAGCGGTCAAAGATTTCGCCGATGACCATCTTCTGTTCCATCGTGGATTCTTTGAATTCGCCGAGAAGTTCTACTACGTTGGATTTGGAGGTTTCTATGGAAGATATCAAGTCGGAAGTGACTCGTAACATCTTATCCTCGTTGATTAAAGACTTCTGTTGGACTTCGAGGATTTTATCCTGGGTGGCCAGCGACACGTCCAAGCGGTCCTGCATCTCGGACGAAGCGGACATGAGAGTGGAGACCGAGGTTCCAATCTCCTCGGTCCACACCTGACTGAGTATGAAGAAGCACATGTTCTGGGTGTGGGGCAAGTAGTTTGCGTAGATTTGGAAGGAAAGGCTGTCCATCTTGTTGAGGCACGTTGCAAGATCTTGGTCCGGGGAACACGGGAAGGTCCTTTTGCCGGATTGCTTCAGGAAACAGTTGATGAATGCCAAAGACATGCGGCTTTGGGTGTCTTCGGTCAACTGGTTGCATGCCGAATGAAGGGTGTCCAATGCAGTTTTCCAACAACTACCGTACCTGTGTATACGTAACAGAAAACACACTTTTACGTAACGGAGTGAAACACATCCTGGAATCCGTGGGAAATTTAGACCATTGACAACATGATTTATGTTTTTAAAAAGCATCTTTCTGCTAGAAAAACCTATCTATGGTGGACAATTTGACTTTGTTGGACCATTGACAGCATTTGTGTGTGAATTAAGCCTAATTACTAATTTCTTAGGGGTCATGTACAAAAATTGTTTACAGCTGAGGACCATTTCCAAACGATAAACAACCTTTTGCGCAATCAAAACAGCTGTTTTAGACTCTGTACCTTGGAAGGGAATTCCATTACAACAATGTAAACAACTGTATAAATACTTACCGGGGTAATTTTGAATCTGAAAGGAGAATTTCGTATTGTTTTCTTCCTTCGTCTGCTCGAGCGTTTCTTATGGTCAGTTCCGGTAAAATGTTAATCTGGTTCAAAACCATCGTCAGTTGCGAGTAAAATATAAATATGGACGGGATTAATCTGCGCCAGCGCCAAAAACCCATCTTTTCGCCTCAGAACATTCGAAAAACTGATGTTTTGCAAGTCCAAACATGCAATTTTGATTTCAAACGGGTTTTTTTAACATCCACCAATCACGACGACGTTTTAGTATCCATCCACCAATGACAGTTTTCGACCGAAGTCCCGCCTACTTTTTCCCCAACCACAAATTGCGTCAGTTTCAATGTTCATCCCCTAGCTCGCTATTGGGTAAAGTCCCGTATGCAAGGTTATTGCGCTGCAATCGTTTCTGCGCAATATTTACGCAGACAATACAGTAAATAGTTGCAGAGCAATTATCTCATTGCAAGAATTTAGGAACAGACTGTTTTCATCCACGTGCTGCGCATCCTGAGGATCTGTTCCGTGTATGTTGGACTTTTTGTGATGTTATTAGTTTAAATTGCTGATTCCTAGCAATGTTTTTGTGTTATATTGGTGATTAATCCCCTTTTTAAAGCGGAAAATGGGAGCAGACGGCAATGAACCGAGGCACAGACCCGGAATATGGAAACAAAAGAATAAAGGTCATAATCACGGAAGTCATCGCAGCAAAAGTGCCATCGATACAGCAAACAAAGGTAGGAATTCCAGTTCTATTCACTTAATCCGCCTTTATCCAATTTCTATTAAATTTAAGCGATATACGATCGCGTGACACGTTCTTCCGCAATTCTGTTGCGCGAGATTGATACGCGTGCAATATAATGTTGCCTGACGAGCGGAAAAACACTGTGTCACGTGATGCTGTATTGCGCGCAAATCGATTTCACGCAAGAAAGTTGCGAATGTTGATTTTTTCTCGTTTTTCAGGAAGAGTTCCGATAAAAGTTCACTCGAAAAAGGCAAAACGAGAACTTCGCAAGATGGAAAGACGCAATAAGGTTAATTCATGTGTTTGTTTATCTAGATTTCAAGCAAAGTTTATGTACATTTTAAAAGAAAATTGAAATTTTCATGACAATACTTTTGGCCGCTTTCGACTTTTGTCGCACGCGAGTTGGTTGGTCCGCAATATTTTCATTGTTAATCGAATGGCGATATTGCGCGCAACAATGATTGCGAGACACATTTGTTTCAGGCTCACCAAATTCGCAGCAGGAAAAAAGAGGAATCCATGAATAGGAAACGAGGACTTGGAGGACACAATTGCCCTCCATACCTAGTCGTAAGTACATCTAAATATTAAAATATATGCATTGAAACTTGTGTATGTTGACCACTCGCGGTTCCAAAAAATCCGGTCAACTTTAACAGGTGGTCAACATATTTAAAAATGCATAGAAAATGAATGTAGGGCTCTGTACTACTAGTTTGCAATACTTATACACAGAAAATGGCAGCCATAATTCAAATTATACAGTAGTACGGTGCTGGGTTAAAAATCGCCATTCCGGGGAAATTTGGGCAGCTAACGTGAAACCAATCGACCGATGACGTCACAAAATACAGTATATCATTGTAATTTTCCAGGCTATTATTCCTATGTGTGGCGTTGATGCTTCTGCACAAGATGTTCTGGAAACCCTTAAGAATTGCGATCCTCAGATGACCGCTATGACAAGTCCATCTGGCTGTTTGCACCTGAGGTATTCATCTATTCCAATGTGTACTTTCCTAATTAAACCCTTGATTAAACTAGATGATAACTAAGAGTTAAGACCACTCGTTCCTTCGCTTTCAGCGTGCCGAGATTCAAACAACGGTTCGCGTTCATCGTTCCCCAAACCGGAAACATTCACGCCACCATGGATGCAGTCAAGGTATACGATGATAGTGAAGAGCTTGCTCAAGAGTGCAGTTTACTTATTTGTCAGTGTTGATTAATCCAGGTTGCAAACACCCTAATGTTTCTTTATTCGGCCGAAGAAGGGATGGACGAGGAAGGGGAACTTTTGCTCACGGTTCTTCTCGCGCATGGTCTTCCATCAACAGTCCATGTCATCCAGGTAGTAATTTGAAAACAGTGTAGACATTGAATAAATGGAGTTGGATCAATGAAGAAATGCTTTATGATTTTAATGTAGGGTTTGAGTAAAGTTCCAGCGAAGAAGCGAAACGACGCGAGACAGATGGTTCAGAAATTTGTTGATTTTCGGTGAGAACTTTTAAAAAATGGTTTGTTTTATTGTATACTTTAATCATCTTGGTCACTTGACACGTAATAGGTTTCCAAAGGAAAGAGCCATGCCCCTTGACACCGACCAGGACGCCATTTTGGTGCTACGACAAATCGGAAACCAGAAACAAAGACGCGTGACTCTACAAGAGAGACGACCGCATCTTCTAGCCGAAGAAGTTGCCTTTGAACCTGACCCTGATAATGTAATTAATTTATTTATTACAAAGCATTGAAAACATCTTATATTAATAATAATTAAATATACCGCGATGCCGTTTCGTTCCAGGACTCTTCCGGCACGTTAAAGGTCTCCGGGTACGTGAGAGGAAGGCAGTTGAATGCCAATTCTCTGGTTCACCTTCCCGGTTACGGAGATTATCAGATGTTGCGGATCGATTCCGCCAAGGATCCGTATCCGCTTTTTACGCCTCGTAGCGACCAGATGAAGGTGACTTTATTAAATGGCACGGTCTGTTTGTATATGGTTTATATTTGAAACAAATTATGTAATTTGGGTATTTGCGAATTCAGGAGGAAGAAGAAGTAAGAGTTCTGCAGGAGAGTAACCCGCTTCTTCGGGAGACTCTGGTGTCCGTTAACGAAGTGGACCCGATGGACGGCGAACAGACTTGGCCGACCGAAGAGGAACTGATGGAAGCCGATGGTTTGTTGTGTTCTACATTACAATGGAGCAAACTTTTACGTGAAGGAAATATAGTTGTTTTCAATTATGGATCTTGATGATCTGTTTTTCGTGTTGACAGCCGAAGCGGCTTCCAGAAAGATTTTAAAACGGGTGCCGAAAGGAACTTCGCCGTACCAAGCCGCTTGGATAGTAGATCAGGAAGATAATGCCGCAAAGGGAGATTCTGATGCAAATGATGATGAGGAGGAAGAAGATGAAGATGATGATGGAAGTCATTGTACGGACATAGCGGACACGTTCAACCCGCGACTCGAAGCGGTCGAAGAGGAAGTATCGGATGCGGAAGACGGATCTGACGTAGATCAATACGAAACGGTATACTATCATCAGTTTCTTTTCCTGTTTGAGATGTAACAGCTAAGGAAGGCGTTGGAATTGTTTAATTTTTCAGGTAACTACGACGGATGATGTTGACGATTACGATAAAAAGTTGGATCTCGAAGAAGAAACTGAAGAGTATTTATTATATTCCATACTTAAAACTATTTCGTCTAAGCTATTTCATCTAAACTATTTAATATAATTGATATGTTATTTAAATTCCAGTCTTGCTAAGTTCAACGAAGCTCGTCTTTACAACATGTTTCCCGACGAAGTCGATACGCCAATCGACGTGCCCGCTCGGGTTCATTTCCAAAAGTATATACCTGCCTTGTTATTAAACTTGTAACTTGAGAGGAATACTATCTTATAAGTTTAAATTTATGTGTTTTAAAACAGATACAGAGGTTTGAAAAGCTTTCGGACCAGTCCGTGGGACCCGAAAGAGAATTTGCCGGCCGACTACGCGAAGATCTTCCAGTTCCAGAATTTCAACCGTTCTAAGAAACGTGTGTTGAGTGAAGATGGGGATGGTGTCCTTGTCGGTTGGTACATCACAGTCCACATCAAGGATTTTCCTGCGAAATTCTATGGTAATATTACTTTTTTTGTACAGTGTGTCCACAAATGATTGGTGCACTTTGAGATGTTAATAACTGTTTAGAATGTCGATGTAGGAACAAGCGGTTTTCTGCATTGTAATCTGGAACTCTTAGTTTTGTAGCTGAATACTTAGGTTGTCAAAGTTTATCATAAGAAAGTGGTTTTATAGTCGCTGATATGGAATCCATCACACTTACTTTCCTGGGAAATGTATGGCGTGAAGTTGAATTCCGTTTAGATGTGTTGCGCGCCACGTAAGATGCCCATTTTGTAAGTTCCATAGTATGTAATAAAACTTAAAGTGTTGCTGGTTGCAATGCAGCAAACCGTTTTTTCCTACATTTACATTCTAAAAAGTTATCAACATCTCAAAGTGCTCCTATCATTTGTGAACACTCGGTATTATAATGTGTTGCTCGTAACGACAGAATCTCGAGATCCGAAGGCACCGCTGGTTCTGTACGGACTTCTTCCCCACGAGCAGAAGATGTCGGTCTTGAATTTGGTCATCAGGAGAACGGCTGGTAGCAGCGAACCAATAAAGTCGAAGGAAAGGCTTATCTACCACGTCGGTTACCGGCGGTACGCGGCTTCGGCCATCTTTTCGGAGCACACCAACGGATCCAAACACAAGGTATCTTTCGCGCTGCGTTCATTATTTCTTTGATTTGAGCCTATTCCACGGTTAAAAGTGTCTTGACTCCTTGATTTTCAACAGTTTGTGAAGTTCATGAACGTGGAAGGTGCGACGGTCGCAACAATGTACGCGCCCATCATATTCCCTCCGGCTGCGGTTGTCGTATTCAAGGAGCAAGCGGATGGTAAATTATAGTACTATAATGCAATGAACCTCGCTTACAAACAACTCCCAGGGTTTCTTATATAAGAGGTAACAATAATAAGTGATGACAATGTTCATTTTGTTAAGAAATCTAATATTTCACCCTCCAAGTCAAGGTCTACTCCATTGTATTTGTCAATTGACCCTTCAGTTGACAATATCCGGGGTCTATAAACCGGTTTTAGGGGGGAAATCAGTTGCTAGTAACAGAGGTTTCCTATATAAAAGTTTACTGACATAAACTTTGCAAGGTAATTTGTATTGAAAATGTTATTCTGATGGTGGGCACTTAAAGTTTGTTGACAGTAGCCGATGTTTGCCAATATCCGGGGTGATTATAAGCGAGGTTCACTATTGCCCTGTTGTAATTAATGCCGGGGACGATTTTCAGGTAATCATCGGCTCGTGGCGACGGGTTACGTGCTGAGCGTGAATCCCGACAGGATCATCACGAAGCGATGCGTGCTCAGCGGTCACCCGTTTAAGATCAACAAACGGTCAGCCATCATCCGATTTATGTTCTTCAACAAAGGTGGGTTGTTAAAAAGGTGAACTAGCACGGTTTTGTAAGATATACCCTGAAACTTAACCTATACTCGAAGAAAAACCGCAAAGGAAGCAAATGTTGCTACGACAAAATCTCTGGAAATTAGTAAAAAAGTTATTAGCACTTAATAGATTAACTGGATAGTTAAGTTAGAAGGTTATTCATGTCCCTGATAATCCTGGAAATATACTGGAATCTTGAATTTAAAGATTCAATGGACACTATTGTATGTGTTCTTACTTTATCCAAATTTTACGTAGCGATAAGCGAGACCCTGTTGAAAAAATACCATGTCAGTTCCTGCTTAATAATACAGTAACTGGAAAAGTCCTAAGGTGATGTTACTATTTGCAGAGGACATTGAGTGGTTCAAGCCAGTGGAGCTTTGGACAAAATGCGGCCGAAGAGGTCACATACGGGAAGCCGTGGGAACTCACGGACACATGAAGTGCGTGTTCGACGCCCAGTTATCTTCCCAGGACACCGTACTCATGAACCTCTACAAAAGAGCGTTTCCAAAGTGGAGTTTCGAGCCTGAGATCGCCGACCCGAAATCTTTCTTTAAAGGTGAGACCGGTTCGCTGGCGCCGAACATGGAGTACGATTAGCGCGATATATACCTTAATTCCCATGTTGCCGTAATAAACGCATTGCCGGATATTTACGTATGGAATTTGTTGCAGCGTAGAGTATTAGTTGAGTAGCATGATTCGTTTTTAATTTAATTTGTGTGCATTTTGTTACATTTGATTTGATGCCGCGTTAAATGTCGCGCGCAGTTTCAACAGAATCAAAGGTCTTCCAAAAATCTGTACAAATAAGTTCGTATATTTTGCGTTGATTGATTGCAATTTATTATCACTCGTTTGTTTCACCCCCTATCAAGGCACTATTATTTTATTTTCAAGTGGGAGAATATATTATAATAAATATGTTATCACTTTAAGTTTATCGCGCACGTATTGCACGTTATTCAGGTTTATGTTTGCCGCGTTGCGCACCGTGCAAAATTTGCAATGGTACAGTACAGGCTGTTCTAATAAGTAACATGATTTCTTTATATTGTGCAAAATTGCAGTTAAAAATCTTATCTATATAATGTTACAGTAAAACCTGTGAATAATGCAAACCCATGGGACCTGACAATATTTCAGTTATAAACAGGTTTTCCACTATAGACAGTGATTTTATTATGGAAAGTGCCTCCATTTGAACTACTAATAAGATTTCCGTTTTAGACAGGTTCCTGCATTGGCAGGTTTTACTGCATTAATATTGAAATGGGGCAAATCGAATGGGCATATGTGAACTTTTCAGTGTTCCTGTAATCATAAATGGAAATCTGGAAAAGATTGGTGGTTGTTGTCAATTAGAAAGTTGTTGGGGACCATTAGTTAAAGATAAACAATATTTTTAAAGATTTGTATGACAAAGTTTAAAGTAATAATAAATTATTGTAAAGCCGCGTCACAATTTTGTACAATATGAAGAAGACGCGTTACTTGGAACAGCTGGTACAAATTCACAGTTTTGTTTGTTTTCAGACTTAGCAGTTTACACGGAAACAATCTTGAATTCAAAAATCATTACAATTAATTACAATAATATCAATTAATAATATGCAACATTTTACCCGCAGAGGTTCTTTGAGACACGACACGTGTTTCAGCTCATCACGAATTCAAACTGAGATTGATTAATACCTGGCCATGATTACCAACCCCCAATGGGCACTTTTCATGTTTCACAAAGAAGGGATACAAACATACAAATATGACAAACTCTGATTTAAAAGGCTTAACCGTACAAAACATTGTGCAGCAAAAATATACGATCACTTATAAAGCATTTTTATCACGCGTATAAAACAGTCGATTACACATAAGCGACATAAGGTTCAAGCTTTAAATCATGGAATCCCCATCTTGTCTAGAAGGCTGTTTATCTTTCGGTTTAACCAGTTTGCCTTCTTCGGCTCCAAGCCGGTGACCAATTCGGAGTTTAGCTGCCGAAATCCCAACTTGCAACCGACCAACGCTCCCGTGATGCATCCGTTCATACTGCTGTGTCCCCCTTTCATTATAACATCCACTAGACAGGATCTGTAATAGGAACAGATCCATATAATGAGAATCTGAATATTGGTATACGTTTGACCCTGATGATGACACGCGTGTGTCGAAACATGTTGGTCCATTAAATCAGACCTTCAAATTTATGAGTTTGTGGAATTACTTTCTACTCTAAAATTGTATCAACTCTTAATTATTCCATTACAATGCTACAGTGTGAAATACTTAATGGTGGATAGTAATTCCTCATCTTACTTCAGGTCTTTGTTGCCCCGTAAACTTAGGAAAGCGGCCGCCACCGGCTTGTACGTGTAGAAGATTAAATCTTTCTCGTCCAGTTGAATGCTGAAAGTGAAACAGAATGTTTTCATTTCAAAGATCTTTACTTAAATCAAGAAAAAAGTGCAAGGGAATAAGTAACCTTTCTAAAGTTTCTGCTTGCAGAAGATCATCCCATTCGCGAATCAAATCCTTCTCTTTCAAACACTCGACGGCAAAATCTCTCGCTGGCTTCACCAACTTCTGTTGAATCTCTCCTTCATCATCCTCACCTTTGCAATGCCCCTAAACGAGAAAATTGCAATGAACAACTGCACACAATTGCCCCTTTTCAGTGTTCTGTCATTGGCTGAACAACAAAAATCCGAAAAATGGAATCCTTGGCGAGAAATCTTGTATTCAGCCAATCGTATTGCACAATTGTGTTTTTTTTAGCCTCCATCTGGGCAATGGGAGGTGCTTACTGAAAAGGGATCAATTGATAATTGAAACAGAAATTTACCTGTAGTAGAAGGGCCACCGTGACTGATATCGCAGTGCACGCAGCCACGCATCTTGGGTCGGCGTGCGTCGCGACGCAGATTCTGGCAGAATTTGAGCAAACCTCTTTTAAATTGTTGAAATTTGTGACGCCTAGTGGGTAGAAAAGTAAGTGTTGGGTAGGCAGAATGGTAGCTGCGCGAATTTAGTTTGGCGCGTACCGAGAATGATGGCTCTTGGAAGCGCGCCATTGTCGCAGTAATTATTATTGGAAATTTCTGAATGTTGGTCGGAAGCATGTAGACCATTGGTGGACCCGTTGATTGTTGGAGGCTGAAGTAAACTTCTCGAACATGAGTGTGGATCATCCCTGTAGTTCCTCAGCTTCAGAACCTGCGGCAAAATCTCACTTATGTTTCGCTCCCGCGGTAATGACTTTTTACAGTCGGTTAGCAATGTGGGATCATTAACATTAGGGGGAGGCTAGGAGGATTGGAGTGCCAGCTCTGGTGTAAAAGACTGTACTCGTAATGACTCCATGGCCACTCTGGGTAACGTACCGTGTTGATGGTTTCGGAGAGAACGTACTCCCCTCCTTCGTCCAACTCGGGGAACCCTTGGAACTTCCAATGGAGTAACCGTTTCGCGAAATCCAACTCGTCCACCGCTCCTGCCCATTGCAAGATGGAGTCCAACATCAGCAACTGCTCCGAACACATAATGCAATATGCTTCTCGTTCCGAGCGATGCGGGAATGTGTTTCGCAAAGGGTTTCACCATCTGATCGGTGTTGGACGTCCACGAGCCCCGGTTCCTTCGAACCGTGTGCTCGTCTTGCACGATGCTACCGTAGTCCAGACTGTCAGCTTCGTAGTTGAAACTGCACTCGTCTGCTGACATGAGGTCGGTGGCAAGTCCCAGGGAGTCACCGACAACTGCTCCGTAGATGAGTCCTGCCAATGGAAACGGACTCTGAATCTACCGTTATCGTGGAGCAATTTCCTTACACCGCTGTTTCACATTCAAATACCAAAGCAGACTTAATGTGCAAGAGTTTTCTAGTTACAATAATAAATTTGATGCTAACAGGTCCTGTACACAAGCATAGCGTTTTAACCCTGGTGCGCCCCATTCTCAACTATTCCTTATCTCGCAAGCAAGCGTGCTAACCCGCAGTTCGTAGACCCATATGGGTTGCAGCGCAAGCATTTTTAATGCACAATTTTCAGGGCCCGCAGCAAATCCCTATGAAGATATTCTAGTTAATTAGAAGATGGGGGAAACCGGAGAAAACCCATCGCAAGCTGGCAGGATAACTAGAAAACTCCTTTGCACATGTTGGACCGAAGCCGGGGCCATAGAGGTATAAGGCGAATGCTCTAACCACTGCGCCCCCAGTCACCCTGGCCAAGCTCTATTTGCTCTTTTTCGGAAAAGGTAATCTCCATTACATTCCTTTACATCTTGCAGAAGGGAGTGATGTTGAAAGGAAGATGATCACGCGAGCAATAGTTGGTTAACGCGAAAGAAAATGTAACATAAACAGGGATGCGAACAGCGATGGCAGGATGTTCAATCGCGCGATGCTACGTAGCTTCATTACCACATATTCGATCCCCCAACTCCGCAACCGAAAGTGTTGTAGCTCCCAAAGGTGGCAGCAACGGCGTCTTGACGCGGCTTGCTGTGTGCGAAGTCTGAGTTTGCTGCTTGACGTATCGAAGCTTGGAAGAAGTCGGGTTCACGTTGGGCGACTGGGCTTCGTTGCTTCGTACCCTCGGGAAGACGTTCCCATCTCCTTGGGTCACCTCCTCTCCCGAGAACCTAACCCTCTTCCTCATGAACTCCAATATGGCCGCCGAGCCCCTATCGCAAACTTCTTGCGACGGGTTCTCGCAGAGGTTGCCCGCCGCGAGGAGCACGCGTAGCGTGCCGGATGCCGCCAGGGACTCCGGAAGTTCCCTGAGTCTGTTGTGTGACACGTTGATCTTGGATATAAGTGGCAGGTAGCCTAGGTCTTCCGGAAGCTGGGTGAGAACGTTGTGACACAGGTCTAGCTTACGGAGGTTGACGAGACGGCGGAGGGTTTTCGGTAGGGATTTGAGCTTGTTGCGTTTGAGTAAGAGGGTTTCGAGGTGGACGAAGAGACCGACGGATGCCGGTAAGACCGATAGGTGGTTGTAGCTTAGGTCCAAGTGGCTCAGGTGGGGCATGTGTAAGGGAAGGTCAGGGGGAAGGTAGGAAAGGCAGTTGCAGGACACGTTAAGCCTTTCGTACATGGTTACAGTGGACAGGAGGTTTGCGGGGATCTCGGATAGCGACTTCGACAAGTCGCATTGGCCTTCGAGGTGCTGAAATAATATAAAAATAAATTGGGAAAATTTTGGTGGGAATTCCCAGAGTTTAAAACAAATATTTATTGAATTTTCTTACATGTCATTTTAATTTTTAAGTAATTTTATGTGAATTTATATGCGAATAAAATATTTTTAATTGAAATTCTTGTAATTATTTTTGTTTCCCCAGTTTAATTACAGCTGTTATTTCCCCATGAAAATACTTTTGACTTTATAATTTATGGAATTAAAAATTATAATAATTCTAATATAATTTAATATATGTATGATACCTTTCTAAAGTCACTGTGGCTCAATTGCTGGCTCAAATCCAGTTCTTTTTTGTTGGAATCCTCGGTTAAATAAGCTTCATCACTTTGTCCATTTCCCATTTTCTTAATTTAATAATTCTCTTTTATTTTAAATAAAAACCATTTTATAATTAACTATATAATGATGTCATTTCGTCTGAATTACCGAAAATGTCGCTCAGAAATTCTTTAAACCGATACAATATACGAACAAAATTCATTTGTGTTCAAATTGTAAACAGTTTCAAAGCAGAAATGAAAACTTTCTGCTCATCAGATGGTGAAATGGAGGCCGTGACGTGTCATCGCGTGTCATCGTTTAAATGGCTGTACCGGTATCGTAATCGATCGTATCGGTACGTACCGGAAGAAATTCGAACGCCTTCACAATTCTTGAAAATAAGCGTTAAAATATGCGAGAAATATGTTCAATTTTGCTTTTAAATATTGCAACGGTAGTTATTCTTTACGATTTCAACTACTTGTTCCGAGAAATTGTTAAATAAATTGGTAAATTCGACGATTATCACAGATTTTCCGTTGAGATTTGAATATTTCGATACGCCGGTGTATCGTACCGTACCGTTACCTTCCTTCGATATCTCTCCATGATGGCTCGCCACGTTGGAATTTCGGCTCTTACTTTATTTCTCGTTGCTGTTCTAGTAAAAGGTTAGTAAATCCGAACCGATATATTGAAATACAACAGTTAATATCTAATGATGTTTATTTATTTACGTTTTTCGTTATTCTTTTGGTTTAAAAAGAAACTTGAAATGGTATTTTGGGGTTAGGCCTATTTCTATAATTTTGCGATTTTCGATATTGAAGTTTGGTACGTTTTGTAATTATTATAGGTGATGGATGTCAGAACCCTCAGGTGACATCCAACGTTTACACGACGACAGATGCAACAGTGGTGTCCAATATCGCGTTTATTGCTGAGTTTTCAATAATATGCGCAAATAATGTTCAGGTAAAGCTGGTAAAGTATAAAATGTGTAATAATAAATGGTAATAAATTATAAAACTGTGCTAAATAAATATTCAGGACAACTATTACATACTAATATTTATTTTAAAAATAATACCGAAATACATGTATATTAATAGTACACATTGAAACAAATGCATCATTTTGAAATTTTTTACATTATTAAATACAAATCACCCCTTTAAAATAAATATAAATGTATTTTTTAAACATTATTCCATTTCACACTAATGCACATTTATTCCTAATAATTAATCTTGATTTTGCATTGCAGAATGTGAATCTGTACGCTGATGTTAACGGTAAGACCATGCCGGTTGTAAAATCACCAGATGGATCCAAGTATCAGGTTTAGTATCATTGGGTTTATGTATTTATTTTGTGTTTTATACAGGTACATTAATTTGATTTTATTTTGTAGGTGAGTTGGACCACCGAGCCTTCGAGAGCTTACAAAGGAAGTTACCCGGTTAAGATTTTCGACGAAGAAGGCTATTCGGCTCTTAGAAAGGTTTGTAACAGACTTTATGGCATATTAACAGTGACAAAAGGGTTTTTGAAATGAATAATAAAATAATAAATTGCATGTTAAAAATTTCCAGGCTCAGAGAAGCAGCGAAGACGCGTCAGCTGTTCCCGCGTTGTTCACCGTTGATGTCTATCACTACGTAAATTATCTAATTAATTTATTTCTAATACATAACTGTGTAAATAAGTCTATAAGCTTATTTAAATTTGATTTGGTTTTCAGGGAACGTACAAAGGACCGTGGTTTCAGACCGAGATCCTTGCGGTGTTCGCGGCCATCGGTGTTTACTCGCTGGCGTATTACACCAAATCGCAATTGCAGGCTTGAAAAATGAAATAAAAGTATGGTTTGTTTCGTATTAATGGTGCTTTCATATTTCAGGTGGGTTTTTATTGTCAAAGAGTCAATTTGGTTAATTGATTTCATTTTAAATGCATTTTTAAGCAGTGCGAACAGCAGATCCGCTTTGAACTGAGCTTAAAGGTGAACTGACAGAGTGGATTTCTTGCAACCAATTTCTCTTAAAAATTTCCTACTCATGAACACCATGTATTTGCATACGTGCAATTTTTTTTCTAATTTTTCCACATATTGCTTTTTTAAATAAAAATTCAAAAGTCCTCACACTGTCAAAATTTACATCCAGGATGTCGTGTATGGCACACCTTTGCACCAAAACATGCTAAATGCCTACAGGTGGCTTCCCCACTGCATTATGCTAGAACAAACTCTCCATAATAGAATTTTTCCCCCTCCTAGCCTCTCCTCACAGGCCCCATAAACACACAAACTCAATCTGTTAAAACAATTTTAATAAATTTTTAAAAAAGAAAAGAAATGAACTCATAGTTTTAATTTGAATCATTCTTTCTACGGTCTGAATATCATGGGGTGTTACAAAACCGTGTCAGTTCACCTTTAATTAAGGTTTTTGATGCATTTTTAAGCAGTGTGATTAGCAGATGCTTTTTTAATATCTAGAACTTTTAAATGTTTTTTGTGCAGCGCGAACAACAGATCACTTATGGGCGGAGCTTTAATTAAGGTTATTAATGGTCAATAGCTTTATTTTAGCAATTTATAACGGTTGTTTTTTGAATCTGAAATGGAACGCGGATCGGATGGTGTTTTGGTACACGTTCTGGCCGCGAGCGGCGCTGTTGCGTTGAATTTTTTTTCTACGCCGAGTAAAGTAAGTAGGGTGACCGCACGGGGCGCTGCGATCGGCGTTTTCTGTTTCTTGTCCCGGTTTGGAGTGGCGTATTTCACGCCGTCGCCGTCCGCTACTTCCGGAAGTAACTGGTTGCAACGTCACTTCGTCGTGACGTCACTATTCAGTGA
>JAQFZQ010001903.1:0-16598 GCA_034696005.1 Glomeris marginata
TAACTACTCGTAACTTTTTGTAACAATTTTTTAAAAAAGTTTTGTTTGCGCCAATCGTTTTATTGGCATCAATTCTAAAGAACTAACACTTTCCAGGGTATGTTACAAAACCTTGTCAGTTCACCTTTAAGTAATATTAAACTTTCAACCTACCATCAAAGTTTTTTTTTTTTTTTTTTTTTAGTTTAGAACAAATAAATGAGTGTTTTACCTTTAGGGTAAGACTATCAATGTCATCATAACTTATCCAAGTCCTATCTTCATAAGCATAAGGAACCTTGTGTAGCCCATTGAAGAATTTCTTCCACGAGCTTGCTTGAATTTTCTCGCATATCTGTTAAAGCAATATTGTAAGTCATATATGCAAACTTAATACCTGTAATATAAAATTTTGGCTGTATACTTCAATGTATCCCATGTAATTATCTTCTCTTGTATAAGGTCCCTTTGGACCTTTAGTCGCTGGAGCTCCTGCACCATTAGAATCTGGCTCATCCAATGTGAAAGTACGTCCGTACATTGGCAAACCCAACACCAGTTTGTTGGGGTTTGCTCCCAATGACTTCAAATATGTAATACTTGAATTCTTTAATATTAGAAAAATATCAGTTTATAGTTGCAATATTGCACCATGTCCAGTCATCAATTTTTACCACTGAGTTTTCTGTAGGTTGTCCGAACAAAGGTGCATTGAAGCCAGTAGTTTTTTCCCAACCTCCCCAGTAATCGTACGCCATTATGTTGATGAAATCTGTGTGCTTGTCAATATTTGGTATATCATATGCTGTGTTTATTACTGTTTTTGATATACCAATGGCAACTGACAATAGCCACTTGTATTGCCTGAATTCAGCTTGTAGTTCCTAAATTTAAATGAACACATTGATTAGTATTATTATATATACATTGAGCTGTGTGTTATTGTATGTAGAACATTATGTTTGAATCCAATGAATATTTTTAGAAATACAAGAATATTACCATATTTACTTACTAAATTATCATTCATTAAAAAGTTCAATTTACTTACTTTTAATAGCAATACAAAGTTTTCTTTGTCTTCAGGTTTCCCTCCTCTGTTTGCAGGATATTCCCAATCCAAATCCAGACCATCAAAGTTGTATTTCCTAAATAGGTAGTATAGAGCATCAAGTTATGTAAAGTTTATTGGGTTTTATGCCTTAAAGGTGACCTTAAAGGTGAACTGACATGGTTTTGTAAACTACTCTGAAACTTAAACAAACATGAAGGAAAACCATAAAGAAGTAAAGTGATGCAACAAAATTTTTGTGGAAATTAGTAAAAAAAAGTTATTATCATTTTAAGTTCGGGGATAATTAAGTAAGGATGTCCGCCTCCTGTAATTGTTAATATACACTGTTGTAGCACGTTTGTTCATGGTTTTCCTTCATACTAGATTAAATTTCAGAGTACTTTAACAAAAACTTTCAGTTCACCTTTAATTTCAATTTGAAAAGTTTTATATTAATTACCTGAGTAAATTAACGGTGCTCTTGATGAATGCCTTTCTCGTTTCATAACTGGAGACCATTGTTGAATACTTTTCAGATCCTTCGTTCCAACCACCAACAGCCAGCAAAATCCTCAAATGTGGATATTTGCGTTTCAATTCATACATCTTCTTGTAGCCACCCTCTATGATTGTATATTGAAATCAGATTAGACAGGGTGTAGCAAAAGTTTGGTCTAATTCATAATTTTATGGAAGTATAATATTGACATTTCATCAGAATTGGGTATGTGGATCTTTTAAGTCAGCATGTATGTGACTTTGAATGAAGTTGTCAAGTTTATCGCATTGCTATCTCGGAAAGTAAATAAGTTAGAGGCCTAGTTCCAATTTGAAAGTTGTAGCCCATCCTTTGTTTAGTATAATCCATATTTTATTAGAATTTTAGAAGCAAAAGACGAATGAATACCAAATAAGAGATTTTCTGCACGATATATAAACAAACTGTTGGCTTACCTGCAAAGCTCAAATATGCAGTTTTAGAAATTCAGTATTAATTCGGTTTATGCTTCTAAAATTCTAATAAAATATGGGTTGTACTAAACAAGTGGTGGACTACAACTTTCCAATTGGAACTTGGCCTCTAACTTGTTTACTTTCTGAGATAGCAATATGATAATAATTGAAGTAAACTGAGGATTTGTGACTTTACCTTTGCCATTCTCAGAAGCATCTAAATCAGCTTCTCTGTCCAAGATTTGGATGGTGTATGAAGAATTATCCAGACCAGCAAATGAGTAAAT
This sequence comes from Glomeris marginata, assembly GCA_034696005.1. NCBI lineage: Eukaryota > Metazoa > Arthropoda > Diplopoda > Glomerida > Glomeridae > Glomeris > Glomeris marginata. Next base: position 2,275 of record JAQFZQ010001903.1, read on the forward strand.
CAAATGTGTGCATTGGTCACCATCAACCATGTCCACTGTAAAACGGCCACTTCCTGGTCTGTAGTTAGACCATGACGTCACATAGCATACCATCAACATGCCATGACTGTGAACTGAAAATTGCAACAAAAATGTAAAAATCAATTAAAGTTGTTTTTAATACAAATAATGTAGATAATATCAAGATAATATAATTTGTTACACTATATGCACATCTATTTTTGGTAAACTATAATTAATTTCCTGGAAAAATGTTTAAACTGTTATGACAGAACATAATTGCTCTTGGCATGGATACTATTGATTACATTATAACTAATTGGATGAAATTAATATAATGGTGCAATTATTATACAACACAACATCAATCTTTTCTCACAAAGAGGGCAGTCATTAAAGTTTGTCACAGTATATAACAAATGTAAATAACATTGCATTTTTTTTCCAACTAAACAAATATTTTTAAAAGTATATTTCCTGCATGTTGAGACAGACTCATCTTTCGCAAAAGTATTTAATTACACACTGTAAATTCCTATGTTGCCATTGTTGTAGTCAACAGAATATAACACTCATATTTTTGTTTACACCTTTCATTATTTAGCACCTATATGACTGTTAGTTTTATTAGTTTTTTTATATTTTTTATGGCTTCACAATTCACTTCAATGACATTTTAACTTTCAACTGCAGTCAATTCTAGTAAGAAATTATTACTAAAAACTCCTATCAAATTTCTCTGAACTCTTAACTTTACAAATCATTTGTTAATACATGTCCCTATAGGGAATATAATTGCTGAACAAGTCGTTGCCCCTAAAACCCTTGCTAAAACCCAAGCTAAAACTTGACCTAAATCTGTGCATTAACCCTTTTATCTTATTTATTACTAGGTAAATGAAGCATTTATTTGAAAAACAGCTATATACTGTATGTAAATTATAAATTTTTGTTTTGTTTCAATCTTTGCATGTAAAGTTTAAAATACATATAAATGATATTTTAACATGGAAAACTAGTATATACTATACTTGTCAAACAACATTGTTGCCACTCCCTTGGAAAAACTGGAAGTGAGAAATTCAAGGAGGAAAAAATAATAGTATTCTGACATTTTGATTACCAAGAAAGCAGGAAAAGAATGTATTTTACAGGAAGTTAAAGTATAGTACACTATAAATATAACAAAAAATAACTTTGTAAACGTGTAAGCCACCAAATTATGTTGTTAGCAAGTACATTGATGTAGAATACAAAATGCAAATCATGAATCCAATAAGTAGTAATTATATAACATTGTTTTGATTTAAACAATTTTGTGCAATTTTGTCATAAACTATGTTTTAATAAATACACCTATCACCATACACTCTTTATATTATATACTATGCATATAACTTGTACAAACAAACAAGTGACATCCTATCTATTTTTGTTCATTTATTATATAGTCTCATGGGAAAGGAAGGAAAGAATTAAATGCCTATAATTGGTGAGTCATAAAGGATTGTATTGGCCCAATTATTTTTTACATACTTTTTACACCCACATGATAGTATATCCGGTTTTGTCACTATACAGTATGTAGCACTATTATATGACTTGCAAAGTGGATTTTCCTGTTTGAGAAACCCTAAAAAACTTTGCCTACCTTGTATAGTATTGAAAAAGTTTTAAAAACAGGACATGCAAACTTTTTGGTAACTTTTGGCTTTAAAAGGAAGGGTTAAATGTTTGAAATATGGATATAAAGTCTTACCATTTGGTTCAGTTGTTGCAAATGTCAATCCATTATGGGTAATTGAGAAGAGGAGCCAGAAGGCCACTTGCAACAAGTAACTCATCCTCGTGGTTACTATGATCAAACTTTGTGCAGGATTGTAGGAAACTTCAGTCAAACACATTTACTGGAATGCTCTAGCTGAGGGCGGATCTTTTCAGACAACCACTCCTGAAGCTCTTGGTGGGTTTGACCTTATGGCTCATTTAACCAACAGAGAAGGCCGATGAACTACCATAAAAGAAAGTCTTCCAAACGGCCATTTCTGCTCATTCTTAGAAAGCCTTTTGTGCAAATCCCCCTTTGTGAATAAAATCCCAAGAAAATCATAAATCCTCCCTAAATTGGAACTGTAATTATATATTTATATCATTATTTGTAATAAGTGTAAATGGAGCATTTATTGTTTTCTTGTAGGTGGGGAAGTTAAAGGAAGAGACATATGTATTAATACAAAGGGGTATTTTTATAGCCAATAAAAATTATTATTAATAATGTTATATATAACAATTAAATGTTTTATATTTATTAAAATATGTGAATGGCCTTCATATAGACAAAGGGAGTGTCATAAATGTTATAGAATGTTTCTTTTATTAAAATAGTGGTTTACATTAATTGTATGTTTTTACAAAATGTAGCATTATTTATAATGCAACAAACTGTAGTAGGTATTGAGAAAAGAAATGTTTTATTCAGTTTGAATTTGGAATTCTGAATGCATGAAATTGTAAATGTCATATGCACTTTTTAATATAGTATTTAATTATGTAGTAATTAATTAGATATGACAGTTAGCCTACTTAGCAAAATTTTGTTGTCATACTTGTGCTCACATCAGTATTAACTTTATTGTATATAACCCTAAAAAGTTTTTATAATAAAAGTAGGGCAACAAAGTAAATTATTGGATTTTAAAACTACTTTTGTATGCATGAAATGCTGTCAAGCTTCTTTTCCATTATTCCTTTTGAACTCATTTTAACTTCATGCCAAGGTTTTTAATTTTTAAATCCTAATTTATATAAATTAATATTTTAATTTTACAAATTCTATATTTTTGATAATTAACATGCAGATATAATAATTTAATTGAAATGTATTTGTTGTGTGAAGGTCATTTGTTGAAAAATAAATTTCTATAAATCCAGGCAGCTCAGACATTGTATTTTTATTTTTATCATATGAACTTTTATTCAGAACATATAATTTAATAATTGGCAATTTTTTAGCTGTAAAAGTAGGCCAAGGCTATTATTAGCCAATTACAAGATTATTATCCATGAAGCAGACAATTAAGCTTAATTTCTTTCAATTTGTATAAACGTTTATCGATTATCATTGACACCTTGTTGACACTGATTAATTTATAATATTTATTTTCATAATAACGTTGTTTTGAAATGTACTGAATTGCAAGAAAGCGCGCAACAGCGTCACAAAAAATTCCCCTGCAACTGTATTTCATACGCGTATTTCGTATGCAAGATACTTGCACGGGAGATGAGTTAACGCTATGCGTCACGTGACCGAGTATTGCACGCGAGTGTTCTCAACGCAATAAACTTGCTCAGTTGTCATTTCATCATCGCAAAGCTGCGAGTTCCCGGCTGCTTTGTATCTGCGACCGGCAAAAGTAACATCTGTAACGAATTATGTACTAATTTGATTGCAAGTGGGAGGATGGACAGTATGAAAAACGATTTCAAAGAATTATCCGAAGACGAATTGGAGAGGCAACATTTTATTAAAGTGTTGAACGCGTTCAAATATTACAAGTATTCATTTCGATCGTATATTGTCGCGCAAGATATTGCACTGCGCTACATTGCGTGCAACACTCTTTCGTACGGCCCATGTTATGATGCGAGCGCCGTGCAATATTGTTGCGTGAAATTAAAAGTCGCGCAACATTTGTGCAATAATTTGATTTTTCGACTTTTATTTTCAGGAATCATTCGCTTCAGAGAGTGCATTCGAGTGAACGGTATCTACAGTCATTGCCAGAAAAGCACAGAGAACTTCTTTCGGGTTATTCGATACATTTGGATAGAGTTAAAGCTGCGATTAAGAGCAATCATGAAATTCTGAAGCTGATCGTCAATGATGTCACTCACATTTTCGATAATGTGCAGTATTCAGAAGATGCGGTATTAATTTGTTATAATTAGTAGAATATGTAGAAATTATATCATATATTTGTATGTATATATAGTATAATAAATATTAATTTGTTATAATACATTTATTAAATTTTCTTTAAATTGTTTTTAGGTGGTCAAAGCTGATACAAATGCAACTAACATGGATATGGAAAAAGTTCAGAGTACAATAAGACAGTTTGTGAGAGATTGGAGTGAAGATGGTGCTGAAGAAAGGAAATTGTGTTATTCTCCAATTGTTGAAGAAATAGAAGCATTATTTCCAATTTCTTCTAACAGGTGATTTTATATTAAATAATTTACATAAAAATTCTTATATTTCCTATAATTTGTTTAGAAAATTCCTATATTTCCTATATATTTAAACAAAATTCCAATTGGCAGCCTGTAAATTATAACCTGCAAAATTATTCACAATTTCATTTTAAATGATGTACCTTTTCATTAAAAATTACTAATTTTCTGCATGATTATAATTTCTAATTTTGTTTAATTTCCAGCTCTGAAATCTGCATCCTTGTACCTGGAGCTGGACTTGGACGTTTGGCATTTGAAATAGCCAAACGTGGATATACTTGCCAAGGAAATGAATTCAGCCTTTTCATGTTATTCGCCTCAAATTTCGTCTTAAATAAGTAAAACAACTAATTTCTGAATTTTTCTATTTTTTTATTTCATTTTGTTTATTTATTTGAAACATTTTAAATTGTTATTAATTATAACAGATGTCAACGAATAAATTCCTGCACAATTTACCCATGGGTTCATCAATATTGCAACAATCTACGTGCCGAAGACCAACTTCATCCCGCGAAGTTCCCCGATGTAAATCCCTCAAATCTACCACCAAATTCAAAATTTTCAATGGCTGCTGGAGATTTCTTGGAAGTTTACACAGAACGGGGTGAAAATTGCATACATTTAAAATATTTCCCTCTTATATTACAACATTTGTAATAAAGTTTTCCTTTGTTTAATTACAGATTATTGGGATTGTATTGCCACATGCTTTTTCATTGACACTGCCAGAAATATAGTTGAATATATTGAAACTATTTGGAATATATTGAAACCTGGTGGAGTTTGGATTAATTTAGGTGATATATTTAAATGGGAAAATACATTATGAGATTATATCCAATTGCATTGTTTTATATTTTTGATGAACATTTTGATTTAGGTCCTTTACTTTATCATTTTGCCGATATGGCGAAAGAAAATTCTATTGAACCAAGCTATGAAGAGTTAAAGGGCATCATAAAGAAATATGGTTTCACATTCTTGGTATGTTTTTTAATACAGGGTTCATATCACTCAGGGAAACCTGGAAAATCTGGAAAACTCAGGGAATTTTGATTTCAGCAAAAAAAAAAATAAGGAAAGACTCGCCGCGGGGACTTTGCGTAAATTTTATCTAAACCTGGAAAACTCAGGGAAATTTATTTAAATATATACATATATAATTGGAATGTGTTTTAAATTAAAATTATTTAGAAAGTTGTTGCTATAAAAATAATAAATAAAATTAACTGGAAATTTTATCTAAGCGCGTACGCTGGAAAACTCATAATCATGTAAAATGGTAATCACAGATTGGTATGAACCATATTGTAGATTTTATTATATGTGTGTATTTGCAACTAACTTCTGCTCTTTTAATCATTTTTCAGAAAGAAAAAACCCACCTTGATACTTCGTACTCGCAAAACCCACGATGCATGCTTCGATACGCTTTTCAAAGCGTATTCTTTGTATGCAGAAAACCAGCATAATATTAATACAAGATGGCACATATTGTTGTATCTACTACTTTCTTTCCCTATATTTAATATTATACTGTGTATACAATTTAGTAATTTGAATTAATTATACCTTTCCTTGAGTATGTATAACTTCCGCGGACTACTTTCCGTTAACTGCACGTACACCATAACATGACCAAATATAATAATTATACAGTGAAAACCGTTTATAGTCAACTCGAAGGGACAATATTGGTTGATTGTAACCGAAGTTTCTTGTAAATACACTTCTGCTATAAGAAACTGCAAAAAAGTTGACTGTATCAGAATCTATAAATAAATTCCCTCATATTCCTTTATTTATTTGAATCCATTGAGAACTTTAGCCTGTCATTTATGTTCAAAAGTGTTTCTGATTATGATTAAACCAGTTTCTATTTTAAAGTATAGTTTATTTCCTGTAAGACTGTCACAGAGCCGCAATGGTTATGGTTAGGAGCACGTTAAATAGGGAATTGTTGACTATATCAGGTGCCGAAACCCAAATTCGGGCCAAAATCTGTTTCCAGTATCAGAAGAATTCAAGTTTCCTAAATTAGAAGTGTTTATAACCGGCCTATTTAACACACAAAGTCCTATTCTCCTACCGTGGGACCACCAATGTCGATGAATGTATCCAGATGGTGACAATAACTGAGGTGACACTAAACGGTTTTCACTGTATTTATACACATTGACCAAGTCTTTTATTTGCCAAGTAAAATTGATACATACAATATGTGCCACCCTGTAATTTCACCACATGAAAGCTGGAACATTGGGATTCCAAATTCTCAGGTGATTATATATTTATACATATATATCCAGTATAATAACAATTGTAAATCCACTGCCAATCACAGTTTACAATGTTTATTTGGCCCCTTGCAACTCAAATGTTGACTTGATTTTGTACATAAATATTTTACATTGAATTAACAAATATTGTAAAAGTGGAAATTGAAATTTCCCGGCGCTTTTATTTTCGCGGGTAACAGCCGGCATACATTTATATACAGTCAAACTTCGATAACTCAAAGTTTCGATACCTCAAACTTTTGTTTCTTTCCCTGCCAAAATCCCTATACTTCCCATGTTAAAAGTTTTCTATAACACAAAAGTCTGTAACTCAAAAGTTTACGATTACTCAAACTTTTTCTTCGAACCCAACTGGCCAAAAACTTCTATAAGTTACTTATAATGTTACTCATACCTTCAAATTAATGCAGGCTGTAAAATTATTGCTATAAATAGTCACTAGCTCTAAATTAAAGCACAGAAAATTATATGAATGTGTTCTATGTAAAAACCAAACATACGACAATATTTTCTGTCGTGTTAATATTGTATACAATTTCTTAACTGTTGAGCAAAGAAATAATATGAAACTGACATTTAAAACGCAATTTGTCAATACCATTGTGAAATTAACAAAAAGTTCAGCATTATGGAGCATTGTGTCATTCAATAAATCATTTTCCCGTGAATTTCTATAACTCAAAAGTTTTGATAACTTAAAAGCTTTTTGTTTCCCTTCAGGTTTGAGTTATCGAAGTTTGATCGTATTGATTTTACATTTCTGGTCCACTCAATGGTTAATAAATTGTTTAGTAATAGTTCTCAATAAGGTATTATAATAAGTGATGTTGGAATTTCTTTTTATCGTATGTTTATAATGAAATTAATGAATATCTCGGCCGGAATGTGGCATGAAACAATACCAATTTTACATTATGTTATGCAGTCATATCTTCATTGTACATTAAGGTATTTACATATTACCAACACACAGTCAGTTATGTGATGTACAAGAGCCCCAATTGAAGGGATTCCTTTTTTTCGGTTTGGGGCTCTTACTGTTTTCTGCTTTTGAGGGTATAAGCAGTGCAGATAAAGATGACCTACTGGGTACAGTGCTAATTCTGTTGTTGGCATTATCAGACATGTCCATGGCTAAAGAAGAAAATGCAACACTTGATGGGAAATCACTGACGATGCCCGAAGACAGAGAGGACGTATCGTGAACGGAGGACGTGGAAGGTTCGTTGACGGAGGACCTGTTCGGAGCTGAAGGTACGACCGCGCTAGTTGAATGCATCGGGTCCTTGATAGAGTTGTACAATCGGATCCAAAAACTACCAAAGAGGTCACCTTTTGTGTAATCGAGCCGTGCCAAAAACCTCAAGCGGGACGGGATCACCGAACATGGCCGATAAATAATTGGAATTATCTTGCGGGTGTTCACATTGCTCGTTTCTGTTCAAAATTAATAAGCAAAATATATTAGGTAGGGATTTACATGCAACTTACTTATAAAAATGGATTTCATAGATCATATTATATATAAAATATGTTGTGTTACGCATTTACCAACGGACACAGCGTGTGCGAACATTGTTTGAAATTCTCCAACCGGGCTCTGGATAAATGCTGGAGATAAAACTACTAATATCCTCCTGCACCTGAAAGTTAGCAGCATTAATAAGGATTATAATTAAAGGTGAACTTAAGTGGTTTTGTAAATTTTGTAAACTTGACCAAAAACCACGAAGAAATAAAGTGTTGCGTCAAAATCTCTGTGGAAATGAGTAAAAAAGTTATTAACAATTGTAATTTAAGTGCTAATAACTTTTTTTTACTAATTTCCACAGAGATTTTGATGCAACACTTGATTCCTAAAAAGGTTTTTATTCATGTAGGTTAAGTTTCAGGGTATACCTTACAAAACCGTGTCAGTTCACCTTTAAATTCAATGAATATAGTTACTACCTGTCTTGAATGAGTTGGATGTCAGAGTCAGACTCAATATTCCCTGGCAGCAAGTCTCTGTCCTTTACAAAAAGCTTCAATCCATAATCCCCTTCCAGTTTCTTGATCAATTCTATGACAAAGTCACTGTCGGCATCCGCATAGCACACATACGCGTCGTACGTTTGGACCTTGCCGTTAACAGCATCCACTGATTCATTCAATAAGATAAAAAAGCAAATGAGTTCCATTGAAAACCATTGAAGTAAAGCATAATTAAAGCAAAGTTAGAGCCATTATCTTCCCAACTATCGTATTGAATCGGAACGCGTGACTGTTACGAAAGTTACGTTAGCTAGATTAATATATTAACAAGTATAATGAAGGGTATTACCATCTGCCACTGTGATAGACATGGACTCAGCACGACTGCTGACTGTAAAAAGGACACTGAAATTATGTGAAATGTATAGTCCACTTAAAGGTGAACTGACAAGGTTTTGCAACATACCCTTAATAAACTAGCATTTGATTGCTACTAATTTAGGAACAATGTCTGAAAATGTGAGGCCATTTGAAGCATTATTGCCACAGATATGAATTATTTAGTTTAATATATTTAACTACTCGTAACTTTTTGTAACAATTTTTTAAAAAAGTTTTGTTTGCGCCAATCGTTTTATTGGCATCAATTCTATAGAATTACACACTTTCCAGGGTATGTTACAAAACCTTGTCAGTTCACCTTTAATTAGTTTAGTCAGAATAGCCATTACCTAATGGCTCCTGGATTGGTCTTTGAGCTTCAAGTGTTTGGCGTTTCTCTTGCAAACGTTTGTTATGGGCTTTGACATCTCTTTCTACAAGCAACAATATGATTTTGATTGGTTGACATAAGTACATTTTGGTATATGTGAGCCAATGTAATAATTGCAAACCTATAAGGGGAAGTATATCATCGGTGACATCAAACCTCTCCATTCGTTGTAAGCATTGAAGTAACCGATCTACTGTGGCATCACTCTGATTCTGCCACATGTCAAGCAACCTTGTGGTTGGATCTGGACATTCTCGAAGAAACATGATGGCATCGTATTCGAAGTCGAGAAGTTCCGCCAAGCCGCGCCAATCTCTACGTTGTCGAAGAAACAACAAAATGGCGGCAAAAAGTTCCAGATGACATGTATATAGAAATGAATAGCTGGAAACAATGGATTCTTTGAAACTTGCCTCATGAAATTGTCTTCAGCTGGAAGAGGTAGTTCAGGATTGAGGCCCATTGCAAGTTTCCTGCGGCAGGATATGTTCAGCGCACTGATGGGAACATCGAAGAAAGTCTTGCTCGGACAAGCTGCAGCCTCCATTTTGATGTCCTTTCAGTAGTATTACATTCACCTCCTGGATTCAAGTGACCAATGCAAGGAATTGTTAACCCTTCAAAATAGTACTACAGTAACAGATGAAACTGGAACATTAGTAAATGGAAAATTCAAGTTTATTGGTTAAGAAATAGTTGTTCAAATGATGTTTTGACCCTTTCTGAATTACATCTGAGGGACAAAATAGCCGCCAGTAGGACTTATTTTGTTTTTAAGCCTCGTAATGGCCGCCATGGCCAATGGGACCTAATGTCATAAAGTGAATGGAGAATTTTATGAGAACAAATTGTAGTTTTTCTCATAAAACTGTAGTTTACACCATTAAATGACACATTTATGTAGATTATTTTCTTGACATAAGACTTTTGTAAAGACTATATGAACATTTGCACATTGTTCATATATGAACCAATGTGTGATTACCATTTTCCCTGAGTTTTCCAGGTTTTCCAGACTGCTTAGGCAAACTTTCTAGAGTATATTTTATGCAGATTAAACTAATTTTATTACTACTATGTACCATTTTTCTAAATAATTTTAATGTAAAACATATTCAAAGTTTAGATCATATAACTGTATTTATATAGGCCTATTTTCCCTAAGTTTTCCAGATTTTCCAGGTTTCACTGAATATTATGAACACTTGCATGGCTTTATATGGCAATTCCATGTTATAGATCCAATTTTCCCATGAATAATGTAAGACTGTGTAAGATATAAGAATTTTTCAGCAAAAGAAAACTTAATGAGCACTATATATACTTTAATTTCCTACATTGTCAACATTTGAAAATAATTACATTCAATTTCTTGTACAGTAAACTAATAAATAGTCTTCTTACATAACACTTGTCATTCCACTTTTTTTATAACTGATATTTTTATTATCTTTAAAAAACAAAACAATATTAATTGTCAGACAACTGAACATGAAAACTTTGGTCACATGACCACACCTTCACCATTATAGAAAATTTGTGATCATTATGTGTCCAGACATATGAAAGTCTCACCAGATTTTCATGAAACGTCTGCTTCCTTAGATGATCTACAGTATTATGAGAGATTGGACGATTTAAGGTTGTTGGGTTCAACTCGGGGTTTTCCCAATTGTATCCTATAGCTCTAAAATAAGTTTGTGTTGGTTTTTGCCACGCCTGTTCCGCCAGTGTTGTGAGACGTCAGCAACCCAAAAACTTTTTCTCTGTTCACTCTGTTGCTATGACCTCGAATTCCATCTGGCTTTTCCCTCTTGCTTTCTTTTGTTAAAAATCATAAACGTCACAGGACTTTTCCAGGAAATCTGTCTAATACATCTTAGTGCATACAGGACAAAATGGCGGATGTATTATATTTTTTAAGTAATGGCCGCCACGTGGCCAATGGGCAGGCAAACAAAGGGCCCAAAACAAAATGGCGTCCGGAAATAAGTAACAAACTGATAACTGGAATGAATTTTCTCAGAAATGAACGGATGTTGGATATTTATTTTCATATCCTGTTTTCTGAAGGACAAACAACAAGGCTGTGTAGTGCAATTTCCTACTAACAGATGGCTCTTGATATACTATAGCTATAGTAGCATTGAATTTGTACTAAATAGATTTGGACAATGCGTGGAAGCAGTGAACATATGTTACATTGTTTTCACAACTTGTTTGAATGTATACACCCCAATTTGTATGTACTTGTAATTAGTATATAGGCCTACATATGATATTACAATATTACAAAAAGATTAATTAAATATGTTTTCTGATATCCAATCAATATATTCAGTAATTCTGGTGTAAGCCCCAGGAAATCCTGGTTCACCACATTTGTGTCCAAAAGAAACAATTCCTATTTGATTCCATCTTCCGTTATTCAATAGCACGGTCAGTGGGCCTCCAGAATCACCCTATAAAATTGCCATATATATAACAATTTAATATACTTATTAACACAATTTAATTATTCCAGCATCAGAAGTGCTATATTAAATTATTACTAGGGCAAGTCGAAAAGTAAAGAGATTATTTTTTTAAATAAAAGTTTAATAGTTATTTAAAATCTGAAATTTACACATGGAAGCCACATGTCTTAGGTGTATTCAACCAAATAATTGAGTCTCTCCAGACGTTTCTCTAATTTTGGCAACATCTTTACTTTTCGACTTGCCCTCGTGAATCAAAAGTCTCTTGCACTTGGGAATTACTTTTTAACCATAAGAGATACTTGAAAACGGCTTTCACGGCTCTCTGCAATTACAATGGGGCCTTTCAAATATGACATCAATTGTGACCTTGACATTCATCTTCAAGGTCATCCGTCTTCTAACTTTTCAACCATTGAAGATGGAGCAAAATTTCGAATTAGGTACTTGAACAGCACATCCGATTTAGTTAACCAAAATAATTTTCTGAAAATTTGGTGCATTTATAAACCGTACAGACATTTTTGAAATGTAGGGATCCACTATGACTGCTGTGCACTGCAGTGAAGCAACGCTTCATTTACTAAGGGTTAGCACCTAGGAAAGGTTGCTGCTACATTTTCTGATTTATTTTCATACATGCCAAGCGGTCCACTTCTTACAACCCTTAGTAAACAAGGTGTCACTTCACTGCAGCACACATTATACATCATTTTAAAAATTTCTCAACGGTTTACAAATGCACCAAACTTTCTGAAACTAATTTTGGTTGACTAAATCGGATGTGCTCTTCAGCGCCTAATTCGAAATTGTGCCCCATCTTTAACGGTTGGAAAGTTAGAAGACGGATGACCTTGAAGATGAAGGTTAAGGACACAATTGGTGTCATTTGAAAGGCACCATTGTACTTGCACTTCAAGTATGTATCTCTTATGGTTAAAAAGTTACTCCAAAGTGCAAGAGACTTTAGGTTCACCCTGTATATCGACATATTAAATGTAGATCACCTGGCAAGCATCTCTTCCTCCATCACTTAATCCAGCACATACAATGCGAACATTAACACCTTCCCCAAACAGGTTACTGTAGTCATCCAGTTGTCTATAAGACCGGTCACACTGTGTTATGTTCACAATAGGCATGCTCACTTCTCTCAGTACAGAACTCTGGGCACCACCTAAGCAAATTAGAAATTAGTATAGCTTTCCAATGGGTCTTACACAATTAACATTACAATGAATCTGGTATATTTAAATGATGTCCACTGCATGTATTTCAAGGGGTACTAACCGAACTGAACGAGACCCCAGCCGGTAACGAACGCGGTCCAGCCATCGAAAAGAGTGCTTTGCAGAGTAGTACTTGGAAGACACACTGGACTGATTTTAGTGTTGAAGAAGATTTGCTGTTCTAGTCTAATAAGGGCAATGTCATTGTACAAGTTTGGGGACTGGTAGCCCTCGTGCACTTTCAATTCCAGCACTGCGATCTCAAGAGGTTGCGCGCCATCCGTGTCGCTGCGCACATCGTGTTCTCCTAACCTGATGACATATTCTTCTGGGTTGGAACTGTCATTAAAGTGAGGGTAGTCAGTTATGTATATGGTACATACATGCAATATCTTGGATTTTAGGATGTTCAAAAAGGAAATTTCCAGTTAGGTGAAAGAGTTGTAGTGCACCTTGTTTGAAGACAATGAGCAGCAGTGAGGACATACTCCTTGTTAATTAGGGATCCACCACAAATGAATGCCAGGTTGGTTCCAGTTACTGCCTTCAAGAATAAGGCTGCCTGCAAAATTTGGAATGAAATTATTTCAGGTTTTGAAAAATATAATACATATGTAGGCTATCCGGAAAGTATTAGCCGCTTTTTATTTTAAAATTGAAACCTGTTGTAATGTCAAATGTTATATAACATAATGTTTAATATGCATATTAAAGTATGGTTTAAAATTATTACCTTATATGTGAAATGGTGTCACAGCTTTATATTTTTAAATAAAAAACGGCTAATACTTTCCGGATAACCCATGTAATAGTAAAATTAAAGTGTCCATTACCATCCATGGCCAACTGTTAAGTTTGGCAATGCTGCCACCAACTATTTTTGTGACAGTGTTTCCAGTTCGGATTCCACATTCTGCAATATAACAAAGGGTCAGGGAATTTAAGAATTAAAACTCCAAACATTGTGTATATGGCATTTATAGATTTTCCTTATTTCTCTTGGTTTACTATGTATGCATATGTTAATTAATTACAGTGAGTTTGGCTAAGACACACCTTTTCCTAACATAACCTAAACTAAACTAATATATTGTAAGCTCCGCCCACTTAGTCCAGGCCAACTGTCATTGGTGAGAAGTCATCACTTAACTAAACACATTGGTTAACTAAATTAAAGGTGAACTGACAAGGTTTTGCATGCTACCCTTTTGATAATACAATAAAATGTAGTTAATATCACTAATGTCATTGGCGAAATCCGTTTCTCAATATATGTAGTGAAAAGAAAGTTATGAGCTGAAGGAGTTTCGTTGTTTTTGAATTTTCTGAG